>PVIU01013446.1:0-55874 GCA_004026605.1 Ondatra zibethicus | reverse complement strand
AAAAAAAAAAAAAAAAAAAAAAAAAAAAAAAAAAAAAAAAAAAAAAAAAAAACAGAAAAAAAGGACAAAATATGGGGTACAGGTACAAATCTAAACAGAGAATTCTCAACTGAGGAATCTCAAATGGCCAATAGATATTTAAGGAATTTGTCAAATTCCTTATTTTTCATGTTTTTGAGACAAGGTTTCGCGATTAGGCCCAAACTGACCTTGAAATCAGTACTCCTGCCATGGGAGTCCCAATGTGATGAGATTCTATGATGTTTTCCCATAGAAAGCTTATGACCTGATTTTAATTCTATTTTCCTTTTAAAACCCTGAGGAGAAAAACGTATCTTTATCAAATGGGCTGTAGTAGGGAGGAGAGGGCTGCATTCCTGGCGCCCGGTTAGCTTATGCCTGAAATAATTACACAGAAAATGTATTCATTTAAACACTGCCTGGCCCATAAGCTCTTGGCTAACTCTCACATCTTCAACTAACCCATATCTAGTAATCTGTGTATCACCATGGGGTCATAGCTTACCGGGAAGATTCTCAGGCCAGAGAAACATGGCCTCTGCCACACTGCTTTTCCTCCCAGCATTCCATCCTGTCTACTCCACCTACCTGATTTCTGCCCTATCAAAAGGCCAAGGCAGTTTTCTGCCAATGAAAGCAATACAAATGAAGAAGAACCTCCTACACCAATGGGCATTCTAATAACTTGGCTTCTTCAATATTGTATAGTATCATATGAATATTGCTGATACTCAGGTGTTATTTTGTGCAATTTTTAGGAATGGAAAAGTAAGATTAATTGATTTCAATACAATCATGAAACTCTGAATTTTGAATTTTTATTATAGAGAACATAATAAGATCATGTGGAACATGGTAGTTAAAACACAACATTTCCATGAATTAGTAAAGAATGGACATGCATTTATGAAAAGAATCTAAATTGTAAAATGAAGCTGCTATTTGAATGTCTTTCCCATACATCCATCTGACAACATTTCTTTGTTTTTGAAGACTGAACTATAATTTACATTAATAACTAGTAAGCAGTAGACTAAGATTATTTTAAAATAATAGAGGCCGATAAAAACATAAAATATTTCAAGACACTTAAATCTAGAAGAAAGGTTAAAAAATTACAGCTTCAGCCTGCTCCTTCAAATGTGTCAATCAGATTTCATGTTACCGTGTTTCAGTCTTGAGGATGTCAGGAACTTCACATTTACATAAGCCTTCTAGACATCTTGACATCTTGTCACAGGGACATTAGCATCCACAGAGCATTACTATGGAAAGACAGAAGAAGTTATGCCTTGTTAATGGTCAAATAGCAATTAAGTGATTCACTTGAAACTGTGTCTCCAGTCTATACATTTTCCCTTACATCTGCTTTATGTGATTCGAGATAAAGTTTGTAGTATGTGTGTGCCATCAGAAAGTTCCTAAGGAGCAAGATAAATTCTAGGCATTCCTGTGGGTTCAAGATACCAGCAGAGAAGGGTACACAGAGATGTGCACTTGACCTGTGCTCTTGCCTGACATTAAGCATCCCCATGATAGAAGACCAAATTTTCCTCTGTAGCAAAATGCTCTTTCACTTGTGAACACCCAGCTTTCACGTACAAAATATTAAAAAATGATATAATGATTATTGTCACTCTTAGATGCATGAGTCTCAAATGAGAAAAATATAAGTGGAAATGATTTTTAAAAACAAATTCCTAACTTGTTTACAAATGTGGTCGCATGTATCAAGTTTTCCTCTAATGTCAATTTTTTTAAGGATCCTGTTAAAATCCTCGGGCATTCTCTAGTTGGTAGATGATATGATCCTTTTGTGCACTTGACAGTTTCATATTTTATAAGTATTTGGAATCTGCTTAGTCAATAAAATTGTATGAATGATGTACTAAAAGTTGTGAATTTTGCTGAAAAATGATTCTACAAAGTGATTTCAGCACGTCTCTCCCCTCTATTAACATAATTGTGTGGCAGTTCAATAGAAGACAAGAGTTATCTAACAGTCACAGCTCAGGAGAAAACCTCACGTGGGTGGTAGAAGTTGTCTGATCTGGATCTCTTAGGGTGAGTAACAGCCAGATGGTCTTAGAACAGGGTATGAAAAAAAGCACAGATAAAAGAAAGCAGTGACAAAATTCAGGGGTAGGGACATAAGCATGCAGACTTAGAAGCTCTAATATGGTTGCACTTACCGTTCTATGGTGTAGGAGGTTCTTCTGTCTATGTGTTGCTTTCATTGGTTAAATAAAGACACTGCCGTGGCCTTTTGATAGGGCAGAACTTAGATAGGCGGGTAAAAGGAAACTGAATGCTGGGAGAAAGAAGGCAGGCAGAGAGAGCTGCTGTGGAGCCTCCAGGTCAGACATGCTGAATCTTTCCTGGTAAGCCACGACCTCGTAGTGAACACAGATTAATAGAAATGGGTTAGATCAAAATGTGAGAGTTGGCCAAGAAGAGGCTAGAGATAATGGGCCAGGCAGTGATTTAATTATTACAACTTCTGTGTGGTTATTTCGGGGTTAAGCTAGCCGGGCAGTGGGACACAGTCTGCTCACTCCCTACCACAGTTCTAAAATGGGTGTGCAAATGGTTATGAGTCTTGTGCATGTGTTATCAAACTAGAGTTAGGTAAGGTCTACTCCAGAGCCTTTTGGTGAACAATTTATCAATTGGACAGGATACCATCCTTAAAAACTTGATTTTTTTTGAAGAGTGTGTAAGGAATGCAAGACTCCAAACACCTTATTCTATCCCCTTCCCCAAGTAGAGCATTGAATTACTTCCATATTCCCTTAAATAATTAAGCACTCAGTCTGTTGCTACTGAGTATACTTAAACTGAGTATGTTTTGATTAAGTATAATGGAATGCTTAAATGGATGATTAATATGAGGAGAAATTTTCAACTGTGCTCCTAAGAAAAATTTTTATTAAACAATACTGAAAGATAGTTTGCTCTTTTCTATCTTTAATACATTTATTTTAAAAGATGCATGAAAATGAAGAACACAGATGTCGAAAGTATCCAAGATTGATAAAGGGTTCTCTTCTTCAGTGTTATTTGGAGGAAAACACGTATTGGGTTTGATCGAACGAGAAAGTAATTCTTAGCAGGCTTTCTCTACTCTGGAGAAAGATTTATGATTCTAATCTGAATAAGCCTCTCAGGAAGCCCAGGTTCCCACAGAACACAGGAAATGATGCATTTTTCCTACAGCTCTAAAGGACACATTATGAATTAAAGAGGATAACTGAAAGTCAGTCCATTTTGAAGTTATCCAGCTGCACTATTAGGCTAAATAGATCATAGCAACCTTTATGCTTTCAAGGTTTTATGTATCAATTTAACACTTTTCAGCAAGAGCATGCTTTTTAAGAATGTCATCATATGGAACTTTGATTCCTTGTACACATATGAAACACCATTACGTGCCAGATCCACCACCTCCCCAAGTAAAAAAGCAAATGCACAAGGAGCCATAGAAACTTCATAGGCAAAATTATTTTCCTGTTTGATACGTGACTGCCAACTTTGTATCCAACAAATATCCCTATAATAGGAAAGTGTCAAAAAAGTATCCAGTTTTCCAAAAATAACTAGATTATTTATAATAGATGCATCCCTCTCCTATTTCAGATAATACTATGCCAAACATATTTTACTTCAGATTTAAAATGAAATAATTGTACGTAATGTCCAACTTTACTTACTATAATGTAATTGATTGAATAAAATGTTTCTTCAAGCTTTTGAATACATCAGTGATCAAGATATAAAGGATATTTTATTTCTTCAAATATTATAATATCTTCATAGTTGATTGTTTATATAGGTTCATTTTTTAAAATCTAAATTAGCATGGTAATCTTGAGAAAAACAAAATATGAATTCCCACCACAAAAGATGAGTTGAGCATTCCATAGTAGAATCCCTGAATCACCAAATTGAACCTGTGTTTTAATAAAACATGTATTTTTATTTTGGCATTCATAGACAGGTTACTAGGGATGTGGATATGGAACACCACAGACTGCATCCATTTTTATAGTTTTACAAACTTGAAACCACCCATTTCACTTGGGAAGAATGATTGCAGTATGTAGTCTATTTGTTGTCAAAATATGATGCCCCAGTGTTCTGTGGCTTTTACTCTAAAATTTCCTAAGCCTTTATTCTGCAAACTATTCATTTTCATTTTTATAAAAATTCCCAGTGCATTAGCTAATATGATTTAAAGCATATTTTTTCTCTCTTTTAAAAGAATCTTTTACACAATGATTCTCTATTGAACCCTCCCTGGATGGTGAATATAGTTTCAATGGGGTGTTTAACTCTTACTTCTCATACCACAGTCAGGAGGCTGGCTACAGCTGCTTCTCTGAAAAGGTTCATGAGGTTTGTCTCAAATAGATTTTAGATTTTGACAACGAGCTTTGCTTTTACAAGCTCTATGATGGGTTTATACTTTTTACAAGATGCCGTTCTACAAACATGTATAATTCCCCAGCAGTCCTTTAAAATAGAGTCAAAGTGCTTTCCCTTTGAATGGGCTTTACCCCAAAGGGTAGTATGTTATATATATTTCCTGCTTTACTTTTCATTTTAAAAGATTTATTCTTAATCCCACGCATATTGGAACATTATTCAGACACAGTATCGGGTTTTCTGGACCTCAGTGGCATAGTGGCAGCCTGCATTTTGCCACGAGAGTGGCGAGAATCAGGTCTCTGCCCTGTAGGTGGTTGAAGCTGGAGAAGCTTGGCTCTTCCAGGTGGGAAATCAAGCTGTCAGGGAGACTCATGGAAGTATGATTAGTTTACTAACTTCATTAAATGAAAACGTTCGCAGTGCAGGGACGACCCCCTGTTCTCGTTGTCTGCTGCTGTTAAACAAGCCGGTGTTTCATAGGTTGAGTGGAATGCCATGTGCAGGCCCAGCAGGAGGACATTCCAAAAGGCAGTGGGCTTCCTTACCTTGTCATCTGTGGGCTTCATAAGCAAAGTCCTACTTGGGAGACTCCAACTCCCTCTCTCCATTATTCAACAAGCCAAAGTTCAGGCACAAAAATTACAAAGTGAAGTAGAGGCCATGCTGCTATTTTCAGATCTTGATAAATCTGATTTCAGATTGACTCCATAAGCTATTAGCTTTGGGGCCAGAGCGTGTCCGATGGCTAAACACCATGTCTGAGAGGTTTGCCTTAATTTCCCAGGACAAACGCTCCAAAACGAGTGTGAATTAACGTTTTAAGAAAGAATAGAATTCATTGCTCTCTGCGCCTGGGGCTGGGGGCCGGTGCTGCAGAGTTCATAGTTAAGTGTTTTTAGAACAGCATCCTGTGACTTGGGGATTCTTAAATATGCAGCCAACTTGCTTGGTGGTAGCTTAAACTGTGGAGAATCTGAACCAAATGTGTATACAGTTGGGTGTTTTTTCTCTTCCTTCATGTTTTTTAAGAAATTTAAAATAGCAGACTGTGGAATATTTAAATTCTAGAACAAGTCTTTTGTTTTAAAAGTAAATAGCCACGCTAAATGAACTAAAATTGTTTTATAATTAAATAATTGTGTCATTATTTCCTTAGAAGTTTCTTTTATTGTAATTACAAAAGATACAAAACTTTCTTCAGGTAAAAAGAAATATGTCTTACTTTTCCTAAGAATTGATTTTAAAGATAGGATCCTTTATTTCCTAATTAATGCATCCTTTTGTTCTTCTCAAATGAGACAACTGGTCTGTAAGAAAGATTTGGTCTTTCATAGTTACAACTATTCAATTATATTCACACATATTAACTGTGTGTTGGATTAGTGGTTTAGACATGTGTTTAAGTATTATAAGTGATATCAAGATTTCTAAGATATTATTCAGTATCCATCAACTTACTCTACCTTCTTAGCATTCGGTTAAGTGAGCTGCACCGTGAAGCAACTGTAATGCAGAGCTTTGACTAATTGGCTTTTTCCCCTCACAAGCAAGTGTTCTTTAATGAGGCCATCTGTTTTTAAGAGTATATACTGCACTACTTATTTGATATTATTTTAAACTGTGGGTTGTGCATACGTCTACTACATATAGTATTTTTTTTACAGTTTTCTTTGTTAAGGATAAATAAAGGAAAATAACAATAAACAATGAAATCTCTAAAATCTCTTCAATTGCTAATCCTTGAAGAACCTACTCCATACACCTAAATAGGAGACATTTAATTCAATAATAAGACATGAACTTTATTAAGTATATTAATAGTGTCTTCCAGTGTTTAATCATTAGTCTAACAGGTGAATTTTGTTTATTTATTTCAAGAAAAAATAAATATATCTTTCTTGACTATAAACTTTCAACAATTCCTGCTATTTACAAGAGGAAATGTGTGTGCACATGGTAATAAATAAAAAAAAATTGCATCAAAAATTTACTTCTGAAAGATTAATCCTAGATAAAGGATAAATTTAATGACATCAAATATAAAATTAACTTTTTTGTTGATATCAGTAATAATCTCATTCATAATGACTGCTAAATACTATTTCATAAAGAGAAAATTCGATAAACTTTTAAAATGAAACTTAAGTTAGTGATAATAGACATCCTATTTCCAACTCTGTGATTGAGGTTCTGAGAACAAATAAGAGCTGATGGTTAATCGATGTACAGGCTCCAGCAGGTTAAAAAGAAAAATGAGACTGAATTGTGTACAGGGAGCTCCACCTCCATGCTCCTGTCTGTTAAATAGCCATTACTAATTGAAACACTTGAATAGTGACAAGTCATGTTTCTATTCTTATTGATGAGCAGAGATTGACCTGTTCTGGAGGGAACTGACTCCTTTCAGAGTCCAGTGTGGTGTACTTAGGCTTCAGGGCGTTGAGCGGTGAATGTGTCTACATGGTGACAGCCATGGCTCTGGAATGTGAGACTCTCTGCCTTGTATTGTGTGTTTCACCTTATGGGCATAGTCTCAAATGAGAGCAAAGGTATACCACCAATCAATAAGTATGACAGGAACTATTTTAACTAAATAAAATCTTAATAAAACTGCCTTGGATATAGGTTTTATGGGCTGTCTGCCTATATATTTGAGAGGATTTTCAATTTATTAAAATGACATAATCACAGTGCTTTCCATTAGCAAGTGTATTTAATTAGAAGAGTGAATCACAATAGTAATATAATAATAAAAATAGACTTTTAAACTAATTTTCTGCCATGATATTCTTATGATATCTAGACAAATGAAAAAAATCATATATATTAGGAGTACCTTGTACAAGAACACAATCCTCTACAAACCTTTGAACCATGTTATGAATGCAATTCTCAATGACATGGGATCCAGCCCCACTTTTGTTAGACTAAGAAATCTCTATTAATATTTTACTTTGAAAAAACTTACCTACAAGGTACAGCTACATATTTAATGTTTGACTTAATCATTAATCCGTCCATTACTTTTTTTAACAAATATTTACTCTAAGTTAATGATACAAGTTTTAATAAAGCAATTAAATTATTTAAATATTTAAATTTATTTATAAAATAATGTCCCCAAGATGCTTCACTGAAGATGCAGTTTTGACCTACAAACTATGGGAATAAAAGAAAACATTTAGAACATATTTAAAATCTGTACTTCACCCTAATGCTACCTGAAACCCTTCATTGAAACATAAAGGTGACACAGTGCTCAACACTGATGATTTGTGTCTACTAATATAGAAATGTCCATTGGGCAACATGTCCTAAAGTAAACATAATATTTTCAACGCCTATTCCTGTTTCTTCAGCTGATTTATAAGTTTTACTTGAGTTGATAAAATTAAAAAGTTACTGTGAATTAGATTTTAAATTATCTAATGACTTTTTCATGAATGTCTGTTGTGCAGTCTTTTAGCGTATAATTTATCAAGTATCTTGTGATGGGTCAGATTTTATGGTGGATACATTTGGGAATTCTCTTGGTTTGTCTCGTAGTTTTAGTATTCAAGAAGAAAATACATTAGTAATGATTCAACCACGGCTGTGATGGCTGCTACTATAGAACCTTTGAAATGGCAGAACGTGACATTTAAATTGTCATCCTGCAAGTCTTCAGAGAGAATGATTTCCCAGCAGACACTGACTGGGGTCTTGGGAAAGGACAGTGATCTTGGATGCTTGTTCTCTAATGCAGAAGCCGCTATTGTTTCCTATCTTGGGACAAAAGTGCTCCATGCCCTACTCTAAAGACTTTCTTTTCCTGCCAGCTTCCTCTTTCAAACCTGTGTCCTCTTTACTCATGGTGGGAAGGCAATTCTGTATTATCTATTAATATGAGAATTCATAGTACTTTGCCTTTTGTTAATATTCCTTTGAATTATATGATATATTTCTACCATGATTTTATTTATTATATTGGCATTTATAAATTCCATAATCAATTTTATGCACCAATATTGAGCTTAAACATAAGATAATCAACCAGGAAAACAAAGAGAATTATTTTTAAAAAGTACACATACCATAGGTGACCAAAAGAGTCTTCTCTTCATGGAGAGAACAATTATTTACATCAGAACTAAGATGCAGTATAACTTTTTAAGTATAACAGCATCATTATGATGGATCATGCTGCTTCATTAGGGCATAAACACATACATGAATGATAGGAGTCACTGAAAATTTATGGCATCATTTTGGGATATTTAAGTTGTATCTATCTTTATGTAACTGTTAGTTTAACAGTTGACAGTTTCTATGCTTTATGTGATACAGAAGGAGACAGACAAAAAATGTTTTGATCTCTATGAATCTCTATGCCTGGAAGGAAGGGTAAGGAAATTCAAATGATTAAACAAGTCAGTGACAGATTTTACCATCTTTTTTTTATTATTGATTTTTACTGAGCTCTACATTTTTCTCTGCTCTGCTCCCTGTCTCTCCTCTCCCCGCTTCAACCCTCCCCCTAAGGTCCCCATGCTCCCAATTTACTCAGGAGATCTTGTCTTTTTCTACTTCCCATGTAGATTAGATCTATGTATGTCTCTATTAGTGTCCTCATAAGTTGTCTAAGTTCTCTGGGATTGTGGTTTGTAGGCTGGATATCTTTGCTTTATGTTTAAAAAATACTTATGAGTGAGTACATGTGATAATTGTCATTCTGTGTCTGGGTTACCTCACTCAAAATAATGTTTTCTAGCTCCATCCATTTTCCTGAAAAATTCAAGATATCATTATTTTTTTCTGTTGTATAGTATCCCATTGTGTAAATGTACCTCATTTTCCTTACCCATTCTTTGGTCGAGGGGCATTTAGGTTGTTTCTAGGTTCTGGTTATTTCAAACAAAGCTGCTATGTACATAGTTGAGCACATGTCTTGTGGCACAATTGAGGGAGTAGACAGGAACCAGAGATCTCTGTGGGGGCCAGGCATGAGTCTGGGAACTCAGAGGGAGTAGGCCTGAGCCAGGACATTGTGTGTCTGGGCGTTGGTCTGGGACATCAAAGGGAATAGGCAGGAACCGGTTACCTAGTCTTTCTAAGAGAAAGCATTAGTCAGAGACACAGTAGATTTGACAACAGAATAAAAGAAAACAAAAGTTTAAATTTCAAAATGGAATTAGGATATTAATCTTGCCAAATATGCAAACTCATATATGTCTGAATGCTGGTTGTGGAGTCTGATTTCAAGGCAAGGTGACCCACAAAATAAAGGAGAATTAATGTTATATAAATATATGTCTTTTCCTTTATTACCCATTAGACATTTGAAGTTTCTTCTCTTCATATAAATTATGCTTAAATTGGATAAAGAAAATAACCATAGTTAAAGACATGGGTTATTTAATCTTCATTCTTTCTCTCTCACTTCTCCCCCCTCCGCCTGCCTCTCTCTCTCTCTCTCTCTCTCTCTCTCTCTCTCTCTCTCTCTCTCTTTCTGTGTGTGTGTGTGTGAAGGTTGGGGATGTTATATACTCAAACATGTGTGCATGTTTGTGGAGACCAGACAACCTTGGATACAGCTCTTCAGTAGTCACTCACTTTTCTTCTTGAGACAAGATCTGTCATTAGCCTTGAACTCACTAACAGGTTAGATCATCTGGTGAGTGAACCTCTTATTCTCTAGTATGGTGATTACAATTGTTTATTACCAAGCTTTGTTTTAACATATATCCTTTAGTTGTCTGTCTCTATTACTATCCACTTATTTCTTTGAGGCAGTATAACTCCCTAAGTCTGAAGCTATGTTTCCTTAGCTAGGCTAGAAGCCATGAAATCCCAGCAATTCTCCTTCTTCTTCTCTTATTGAAGCTGGGTTACAGGTGTTGGTTAAATGCCCTTCTTCTTAAAATTGGGAATCTGTACTACAGTCCTCATGATTTTATAGGAATCACTCTTAACTTTTAAGCCATTTCTTTAGGCTGCCAAGAAAGCTTCAAAAACAAAGTCAGATTATATCACTTTCCCTGAGCCTCACCTTCTATAATTTATAGACAGAGGTATATCTTCTCTATAAAAGGGAATTCTTCTTCCTATTCAAGCCCAACAGGCTCCAGTCAACTGCCCCTTGCTTCCTTCTTAGATTTTATTCCTATTACCCATCTCATGCTTATTTAATAGACTCCAAGATGATTTTGGTTTTCTGCTAGCATAAAATTTCAAACAATCTTTTAATAGTATAAATTATTTGATGCTATTTCTTTCTCATTCTGTAAGAACTGACAATGAAATGTCATCTGTCTACCAAGAGCATCTTAATTACTTACTTACACTCTATAAATATATAAATAAATATAATTATGTATTATTTAATTATAGAATAGTAATTAATTTAGCCATCTATCTTTGTTTTAGCAGCAAGCTAATTTAAAGGAACAAATGATTATAAGAAAACTAATAGCTAACATTTTTTTTCAGTGTCAGCTGCAGTTTCTGTCCTTATATATAACCCAGCCACTGAAGTTCCAGAACAACCCTTGTAATGTAGGCCTTGTTATGGCTCTAATTTTGTACACATGGAAACTGAGGGCCAGGAAAAGGAAATCTCCTCAAAGTTTCGATAGAGAATACTTTCTTTAAAACGTCCCTTAAACCTGGTGTCCATTTGGCAATTGTGATGGAACTATTCTATACTAATATTTAACAGAGGAGAGAAATGAAGATAGTGAAGTGAACCAAAGTGTCATATCTAAACGGCTTGAAGGAGATCATAAACTGCTATAATATCAAATGATGTGGTGTCAAATAAGAATGAAAGAAAATTACTACTGCATAGAATAACTGTGTTATAACAAATCCATTAAACTGCCTTCTAAATTAAACAACAACTGGCCAGAGTATTACTGGTTTTTTTCTGAAGTAAAACATTGTGTGTGTGTGTGTGTGTGTGTGCACGCGCACACACACGCAGACGCATATACGTGCATGCATGAGTGTGTCTGTCCTTTTCTATAAACTGAGGTTAAGTTACCAATAGATGGAGACTCAAACAGATCTCAAATCCTTTCTTGACCATTTCTTTCTTTTCTCAAAATTCATCCAGGGTGGGACCCTGACCTTGAGTTTCCTATAATGATGGATGAAAATGCAATACATTGTCCTCCTTTCCTGTCTTCTCACAGTGAATGTCTGAATACGGTAATATAACTTCATTTGCGATTACAGCTGCATAGAGTTATGTCTGCTTGACAGGAAAACTTCCCAGAGCTGATATTTGCAGGAGAAAATAGTAGAAAGTCACTGAAAATGTGCCATTTTTCTAGCAAGGGCATAATGCCAATCGTAGTCAAAGAATAACAATTAAAAACAAGACTCATGCAATATTTATGCTAATGATCACCACTATGTAAAATAATTTCTCCCAGCCAAAGACAGTGTTATTTATCCAGGTTAGATGCCCTGTGCAGTCATTTTTTTGTAATGCAGCATTCTAAGTGAGAAAAACAGCCCCGGAAATGGATGTGTCATGCTGTTTCTTGATAGGCTATGACGGATTACAGCCTTGAACTGGTAATATCCCTTCCTGACACAAATTTAGGACTATGATGATGTACAATTTTGACATTTATAGCCACTTTCATAGACTATCTCAAATCCTTGAATGGTTACACAGTGTACCGTATATCTATTTCAAAGTGCCTGTATACAGACAAGCAAGGGAGATGAAAAGCGTTATAGACTTCACTATTCTGTGATGTTGGAGATTTTTAGAAAATGGAAATATAGACCTGGCCAATGCTTCTGTGCCAGCCACAAATGGCCACTCTGCATAACCGGATCTCAGATGACAAACACAGCCAAACATCCCGTAATTAGTTTCATGATAAATACTGTTTATGGGAGCCTTTGGACATTATCATTCATATTAAAATAAAGAACACCACATAGGTTTTATAAAAGATACTCCTTTTATTCAGCTTTATGGGAAAATAGTGCGCTATGGTTTAGAATATCATCATGATAGTTAAAGTTTTGTTTAAATCTTTGACTCACAAAAATGAAGTATTAAAACTTTTGAGTGTTCATTAATCAAATATATATGTATACATATATACAAATGTACAGACATTAATTATCTAGGTCTCACACATTCTACATAAGTACTCTGCCATTGATGAATAAACTCATCCATTTATAAATTTCTAAGACTTTCAGCCTATGTGGATAACCAAATATATCTTATAGAAACCTTAATTATTTCCTTAAATTGTACTAATATTAAAATAAGAATAACTGTGATAGAGAAGAACCTGAGTGTTTAATTTTTAAGATGAAGTTTCTATGTTGCCCAAGATGGCTCTGAACTGCTGGGATCAAGTGCTTTTTCCCTCTGTTAGTCTCCCAAACTTCTAGCTGGACCCATAGATGCAAGTCACTATGCCTCATCAAGTTTCAATGTCTTCATATGTGCTTTTTCATCAGAGTTTATATATTATGTCTATACACATTCAAAAGTCTATACATAAAGGCTGTTCCTTCCTTCTTTCCTTCCTTCCTTCCTTCCTTCCTTCCTTCCTTCCTTCCTTCCTTCCTTCCTTCTGTCCTCCTTTCCTTTCTCTCTTTCTTTTTCAAGACAGAGTTTCTCTGTGTAACCCTGGCTTTTCTGGAAATAGCTCTATAGGCAAGGCAGGCTTTGAACTCAAAGAGATCTGCCTGCCTCTGCCTCCTAAATGACATTAAAAGTGTATGTCACCACCACTGCCTGGCATAAAGACATTTTCATGCATGTATATAATGGAATTTGACCACATCTCCCCACCATATCTACTTATACTTTCTTCTTCTCCACATCCACTTTCTTCTAATCCTCTTCATTTACCTAGATTTTCATTTCTAATTTTATGTCATATATACCTACTTGATTTTTGAGTCTATAAAACCTAGTATCTACAGATGGGGGAACATACAATATATATCATTCTTAGACTGATCTAATTTACTCAGCTTAATAATATCCAGGTGTGTCCACTTTCCAGCAAAAGATAGATTCTGCTTTATGGCTGAATAAAATTCCATTGTGTCTATGCACCATATTTTATTCATCCATTCTGTGTTGACAGGCATCTTGTTTGCGTTCATAACTTAATCTTTATGCATGGCAGTATAATAAATATCATAATGAAGAAAAATTATCTTCATTATGTGTTAAGTCTTTCAGATAAATACCAGAGGTAATATAGCTGGGTTATATAGCTTTAGATTTTGTGGGAATAGCCTACGGATTTTCATAGTGGCTAGGCTAATCTGCATTACTACTAGGTGTGGGAAAGGGTGCCTTTTACTTTGTGTCATCAATATAATTTGGCGTTTCCTAAATTTCTGGCTATTCTGACTGTGGTGATATTTAATCTCACAGTAGTTTTAAGTTTGTACTTCTCCAACATGTCATTTGTATTTCTTCTTTTGTGAATTGTCTGTATATTTTATGGCCCATGTATCAATTTGATTACTTGGTTTTGAGTGCTTTGCATATCTCATTATTAATCTTACATCATATCTGTAGTTAACATAGTTTTCTTACATTGTGTAAATTTTCTCTTAGCTCAAGTAATGATTTACTTTGCTGTAAAGAAGTATTTTAATTTCGTCTAATGCCACCTGTCAATTCTCTCCATTATTTCCTGAGTGGCTGGAATCAGTCCCTTTCAGAAATCACTCCCTTGAAATATTTTTCATGTTTTTTTCCCTCTAGTAGTGTCAGAATTTCAGGTCTTGCTTTAAAACCTTCAGTTAGACTTGAATTGTGTTTATATGTTTTTTGTTTTGCATTTGCGCAGCATGTGTGCATATGTGTTTTCATGTGTACGGGCATACATGTGTATTTGTGTGTGCATACAAATGCTTGAACATAGTGGTTAGAGGTTGATGTCAGGTATGTCATTCTCTATCTGACTCTACTTTATTTAGCGTTTACAATTGAACTCATAATTAAAGAATTGGGTTAGTCTAGTTGGTTTGTGCAGGAGAGGCCCTTTAGTCAATTTTTTTTAATTATATGTTTTCAAATGCAGGGCTTCATGTTAAATATTTAAAGAAATCTATTTCAAAACATCTTTAAATGACAGAGAATAACTTAAAAGGTTAAATAGCTGTGATTGTGCACTTGTGATTTGCAGAGCAGCAACAGGGAGTGGGGAAGCAGAGGCTCTCACACACTCATGTGTGGAAACAACACAAAGGTGAACACGGCCCTTTCTTTCCTCTGTTTCCACTCAGGTTTCACTAACAGAAACAGATTCTTGTCTTACATGTCTTTGAATGGCATTTCTGGTGAGGGAAGTTATTTTGGTAAAATATGGGTTTCTAGGTTGGAAGCATCAAAGGGAATTCAGCCTGAGGATTACCTGAAGCAGCTGACCTTGTGTTTTCCTCTCATCCTGACTGGTCGCCTGTGTGATGATGTCAAATGATAGTAACCACCTATGAAGCTGACTCGAGTTCCTCGCCAGATAATTCTGTTTTCTTCTAAAATGTTCTTTCTTTGGACCAGATAGTGCCATTTCTCCCAGTCTCACTAGGCACTTTCCCTCTGAAGTTTTCTTCACTCAGCATAGCGTATTCATCACCTCATCCAAGTGAAGAACATTTAAGTATTATAATTGGTTCTGTCCCTGAGTTTCTGCTAAATGTGTTTGAATGTTGTCTTCCCTCTTTCTGCAGTGGCTTGGTGGAAATAGAATAGTAAAAGTGAACTCATAAGAGCTTCATGCTCAGGAAAATGTTTTCAAACATGCAGCATATGTCATATATAACAGTGGCCACCCAGATGCACCCAAACACAACAATGAAACAGTAACTTATTAAAAAGGAAGTGTGAAAATGCCAATTAAAACTCAATGCTAATGCCACCCCATGCCTTTCTTTTTTCACCCAACTTAAAGAAAACAGAATCTTATGTTTGAGTCAGAGTAAACCTGTACTGCAAAGTTTTTAAATATGACTTCAAACAAGAATCCAGCCATCCATTATTTTAGAGCCTCATGCCCAGTGATTTTGTTATAAAAGATGAAATTATTTGCTCTGCTAATGTTGGATAAATGAGATAGGTAAAAACTTAGACAAAAGTCATCCCTGAAAAGATTTTCTTTTCCAAGTGCCCTTGGCTATAAACAGCCCCTGTAGTTGACACAATTCAGACATCATCACTGCAATTTTTTATTAATAAATAAATAAGAACAAAGATTCAATTCAGCTAGAGGGTGTACTTATTCTGATTAAACTGTCAACCAAAAATGACTTTTACTGAAATATTCAATATCATTACCACTATTATGTCATTTAAGTATTATGATGTTAATTTGTATGGTTCCCAGTGTCCCTCCCTTAATTTCTCATGTGTATTGATTATAAAATTTCTCCTGAAACACTTAATAAATAATTATGGAGGATAATTCATTATATATATTTTCTTTCTTTCCTTTCTCTTTCATTTTCTTTCTCTTTATTGGTTTTCGTTTTAGGCAGGGTTCTTGTATTCCAATCTGACCCTGACCTTACCACATAATTCAGGACAACCTGATTTTCTGAACTTCCAGTCTCATGGACCAGTGCTGCGTGTAACCAGTCTACCCAGTGCTGAGAATTGTACTCTGGACTTAATACATTCAGGAGACACACTTCACTAACTAAGCTAGACCCCGATTCTCCACTGCACATGTTTTTATTTTCAGGGTATATTACAAAGACTTTACTATACTGAGTTATATATTACATAAAATTTGTGAGACTTGTCGGGTATAGGAATAGTCTCCAAATTATGTCCAGATGAGATACAGAAAATTTGTAACTGTTTTGTAAATTAATACTTGATTTTGACCAGCTTCCAATAAAAATACGGCCAGAGATAAAAGTTATTTACAGGAATCTTGAGTAATAAAATCAGTAGCAGAGGGCAGATATAAGAGAACTTAAGGTAAATTGAGGGTACTTAAAAGTGAAGAGCTATTACTGCATGGCCATCTGCAGACCTTGAAGTGTGATGTTGCATGGGATTATGTGTAAGGATCATTTGCTCTATTTTATGATACTGACACAAGACTGGGACTTTCCATCCAGTGTGGGTAATATTGGATCAGGCTTATTGCACATGTGCCAGCCAAGCAGGCAAAATGAAAATATCTGCTTCCTGTGATAATCTATGGTCCTTAGTCTACTGCTTAAAGAAAGATTTGTACAGTAGCAATAATGCCTTGATCTGTAAATTGTCTACCAAGGAAATTAGCATGTAATTAATAAATTACTGTGCTCTGGTACCCAAGGAGACTTTTGGTTCTCTGAGATTAGTATGACTAATTACTTTTACAGTTATCAAAAAATTCAGAAGCACTAATTCTTTCCATAAATGTCTATAAGTGTCAAATAAAGCTAAAACATCATGTTACTAAAAAAAAATGAAGTACTTCTAAGGATAAGTTTACTGAAGTTTTAGCACAAACAGTAAATATGTCTTTCTGTATTACCTGAAATGGCCTGCATTCCGAGGTTATCTGTTAGCTCCATCTCACAATATGTTAAAAATCCTTCTGTATACTTGGTTTCTAAAGATTATAGCTCCTTATGGCTCCTTTAAGTTCATTCTGAATTTTAGAAATGTTAAATGGGCCCACATTTTTAATAAGGGTTTCTAGATAGTCACCTTTCTCACTTGTGAATACATGCAATAAACAGAATGCTACTGCAAGATGAGGCCTTTAAACTTCTATATAGTGCAAGAATATTTTCCACAATGTTTCAAACATTTCAAATTTCACAGGGAAATCATGTGACTTCTACTTTTTCTATTAGATTTTCACTCTTGCTTAAAATAATCCTTTAAATTTGTTTTTTTGAAAAGGCATCTCATTTTATATTTAGTATGAATTTTTTAAATTAAGCATATTCCAATGTCTTTACTAATTTTCTATTTCTACTCTTCCTTTTAGTGAAATTTTAATGTCAATTGGGTATATATATATTTTCAATCATGGATATTCAAGTTTCTTTAAATTTTCCATAAAGATTTCTAATCAGATACTGGTTTACAGTTATCCTTCATTTTCTGAACTGCTTTACATTCTCTCAGTAATGTCTTTTTAAGAACAGAGTTTGAGATTTTGATGAAGCACATTTTCATCACTTTTTTAAAAAACATTTTTGCTGTCATATATTTGTCTAGTCAAATTGTTAAATTTTAAATAATAGATGGCAAATAACTAAGACTTTGCTTTCAAAGCTCTCAATGACTTATCCCTGTAGTTGTATTAGGAAAACAACTATAAAAAATAAACAAATGAATAGGCATGCCTGTATTCTAAGAATTATTTACTTGAATTTTAAGTTCATTTCATCTTTCTGTTTTTAAAAAACAATTTTGAGTATTTTAATAATTTAAATATGCAAAACAGTTTTCATTTTAATACATAGGAGCACAGATAGATGGTCAGATCTAGCCTGTGGGTCACTGTTGCCAATCCGATCCCATCTCAAAAGTGTAATAGTTTTCTCCTTCGATTTCCTATGCAAATTTTATCATTAAAGGGGGGTTCTTGTATCTTGTCTTCTTGAATGAAAGAATACAGTAAAGAGACACAGTTTAAGCTTAGTTAAATGTTCCTTTGGCAAACAAAGCATAGAAAAGATAGGACAGGACCTCAGTGTATCTTGCAAGGACTTTAAGGACACTTCATGAATAAGTATGAGGTGAGTGGCTTATTGGTGGGGCAGGATGACTTCTTTTATTTCCCAAACCATGAAAAAAGAGATCTCTCTTTTAATGGTATTTCATCTGATGACGCTCTAGGAAGGCGCCCAAAGCTTTTATACTGTAATGGGGCTGAGCTCTTTGAGGATGGACCAACCATTCCCTAGTGCACATGTGTGGGAAGGAGTTACAGCACACAAATCCTCCGTGCCGTTCAACTACCTTAGAAAGTAGCAGACTATCATGCTGCTTCTTCATACAGCCTTAGTTTGGTAAAGCACACACTTTACCTGCCTTGCTCTCCCTTATGCCCTTTACCCATTCCCTGCTTAAACATTTAACCTGATTACTTCCCCCAACACGTACACATTGCTCATTAATGTCACCTGTGTTCTATCATCCCTAATTTCAGAGTCTGGGGCCATTTATTTTGATCACATTAATTTTCCCAACTCCTCTCAAATGTACCATCACTTTCCTACCCACCCAGCCTTGCATCTTTAAAAAAATCAAGATCAATTTGAACTGCCCAAATATTATCAGATATATGGTCTTATACCAGAGAGCGGCAGACATTACAGAACCTACACTCAGAGAAAAAACTGTCTCATCTCCCAACAGTTTACCATTGCCAAAAACCTCTTTGGCTATGTAAGGATTTCATGCCCAACTCCCTGTCCCATGATAGGATTCGGTTTGGCTTGGGCTTGCACTGTAATTACAATTTTTACTTTGGTTGCAAGATCACATGTTTCTATACAGCTTTTCACACACCCCTCATTTGGGTTTAGCCTTTCCCCATTCTTAGTTTCCCCATCCACCACGCCTCTCCATATTGGAATCTACAACCCCATATCTCATGTCTTCCCCACTCTACTTTCATTTTCACCTTTATTAAGAAATAAAATCCTCTAGACAACAATGCAGACACTAAGAGAGACTTACATAGATCTAATTTCCATTGGAAGTAGAAAAAGACAAGATCTTCTGAGTAAATTGGGAGCATGGGACCATGGTGGAAGATTGAAGGAGAGGGGAGAGACAGGGAGGGAAGCAGAGAAGAACGTAGAGCTAAATAAAAATTTAAAAAAGCAAATAAGATCCTTCTCCAAACATCTATTTCTATTTATCTTGGTTCTACGTGCAGTCCAAATCAAACACAGAAAAGAAAAAAATCAATGGTAGGAAACCCATATAAGAGATAAGTGAAATGTCTGTCTTTCTAAGCCTGAGTGACTGCACTCTCTCTCCCTCTCTCTCATTCTCTCTCTCCACATATTATATATATATATATATATGCCAAATCCTATCCCTTAACCAGAATATTTCACTTTTTCTTTGCAGGTATGTAGCATTATATTTTTGATCAACACATGACATTTATTGTGCATTCATTAGTTGATGAATATCTATGTTTATCCCAATTCTGAGCTATTGAGAACAGAGAAAGACTAACCAGAGATGATCAGGAATCTCTATAGTAGGATATTAAGTTCTTTGGGTATAGCACAGAAGCGATAGAGTTAGGCCCTATGGGAGCCCTATATCTAGGCTTTTGAGAAACCTCCAGACTGATTTCCAAGAGGCTGCCCTCATTTGTGTCCTGAAACAGTTTATAGCTCTGTTTTCGCACATCCACATCAGCTTGACTTGTTATCATTTTCCTGATCATGCCTATTCTTACAGGAATGGATGTGATTCTAAAACACATTTCCCTGACAATTGAGAACATTGAATAATTTTTAAAAGTGTCTGACAGCCATCGGTTTCTCTTGTTTGAGAAGTTTCCTTCAGTTTCTTAGCCCAGTTTTAATTCTGGTTGTTTATTTTCTTCATGTTTAATTTTTTAGCTGTTTATGCATTTTAATTACTAACACTCTGTCTGATGTACATCTGGAAACGTCTTTCTTTTATTCCACAGGCTACCTCTTTAGAATTGCCTTTGCTGTATAGATTTTTCATTTCATAAGATTCCATTTGTCAATTGTTGACCTCCCTACCTGACTACAGAAGTCCTAAACAGAAAGTTGTTACCTATGCCTATAAATTGCACCCCGTTAACTACTTTATCCTTCAGTAGTTTCACGGTCTCAAGTCTTATGTTTCAGACATTTGTAATGGAGTTTTGCACAGTGTGTCAGATAAGAGCCTAGTTTCATTTGTTTGCATGTTTATGTTCAGGTTCTACAGAATTATTTCTTGAAGTTTTTTTTAGCTGTTGTGATTGTTTTTCCGAGGTATGTTGTTCACGCCTTTGTCAATGATCATGTAAGTGTAACTAATGGACTAAGATTTTCCCCTTTATCCTAGTCAATTTATATATTTATTTCTGCCTGACTCATTTTTTAAATAACAGAAACAACATATTGAAGCCTCAAGGATGCTTAATGTCTATCAGGAGATTCAGCTACCAAGGCACATCTTTATTTTTATTCCTTACCTCATATCTAACTCCTTTTTGACAGAATAGTTCCCACGACTGACATCTGTCTGTTGGTTAAGCAAACCGAGGTCTTCCCATGAGAACTGGCCAGGTCTAGGATTTACAATAGCACAATGGTTCTTAACCTTCCAAATGCTGCAACCCTTTAATACAACTCCTGCTGTAGTGACCTTAGCCATGGCATTATTTTCATTATTATTTCCTATGTGTAATTTTCCTACTTTTATGAATCTTAATTTAAATATCTGTTTCTTACCGGTCTTAGGCAAACCCCATAAAAGGGTTATTGATGCCAAAGGGTCACAAACCCAAGGGTTGAGAATCACAGCATTAGCCTGGAGATTGTCAAAGTCCCTTCTCCCATTTCTACCATTTATGTGTATCCTCTACATAAGCACATTAAGTTTCTGTCTCACTGTATTAACTTTGTTAATTATTATGTACTATAAATCTTAACTGTTATTATTGCATAATTATTTGGGAATCTTTTTTGGTTGATTGTCCTTTCTTCACAAAATTAACTTTATACTTTTGTTAAAACATATTTGTTTAATGTTACCTCCCACAGTTGAAAACTGGAATGACTATATTACATTGCATAAGTTTAAGTAGTCTTGACACTCATAAATTTTGTACATTTTATAGTTATTTTTCTTTATTATTTTTATATTAGAAAACTTATATTCCTTTGTGATCAAGCTCATGAATATTTTTAATCATTGTATTCATCCCACTAGCAATTTATTTTAATATATTTTCAGATCAGTTATAATAGCTTTTAATCTTCTCATGTCATTTGTTCTTTCTTCATCTTTTGCATTTATACTCTAACAGAGAATTTAGGATGAAGTTATACTAATTTATGGTATACAATGCATACCTATATACCTTCTGTATTTACTATTTTTCTGTTGCTATAATAAGACACAATGATCCAAAAAGAACTAATGGAAGGGGAAATTAATTAATTTTGACTTACAGTTATAATCACACCAAGAGGCAGAAGCAGAAATCTGAGAGTTCTCATTTTCAACCAAAGACACAAGCAGAGAAAATACTGAAAATTGGTTGTGGCTAGAAACTGTCCAAACTTGCAACCAGTGACATGCTTCTTCCAGGAAGGCATACCTCCCAATCAGTGCCACCAAGTGAGGACCGTTCTTAAAATGCCTGAACCCATGGAAAATATTTCTCATTCATTGCACTACCTCTATATACTACAGAACTATATCTACAGAAGTTCTGAATTGACTTCTATTGATTTTCGTCTGCCATCAAAAGTATACTGCCCTATAGAGCATGTTAATTTTTATTAGAAGCTTATTGTTGTTGATTTTAGTTTTAGAACGTTGAATTCCAATTATTTAGCTTTTCAGTGGGACATAGTCTAGTTATTAAGAAGCAGTTTTGCCCTTGCAAGCTTTGGTCTTTAGATTTGACACACTGGATAAGTACTGTATATTTATTTAAGGTCTGGTTAGTACTCCACTTAGGAGAGGCACCTCTGTGTGTCGAGTGCCCTATGATTCCTGAGATTTTCTAATTTAGTTAGTGAAACCAAGCTTTATATTTTTTAATTCAAAATTGATTCTTCTCTCATACAATACATCCTGACCACAGTTCCCCTCCCTCCCTCCACTGCTCCCAGCTCCCCTTCTACCTCCCTTCTCCCCCAGATCCACTCCTCCTCTGTCTCCCTTCAGAAAATAGCATACCTCCAAGAGACAGCAGCCAAACATGACCAAACACGATACAATAAGACAAAGAAAAAACCATCACACTGAGGCTGAACAGGAACACTCAACAGGAGAAAAAGGGTCCCAAGGCAGGGAAAATAGCAAGATTTTATTTTAATACCTTATAAAAAAAACCCACAACTCCAAGCTTGATACTTCTAATAATCAGGGCATTTTTCTTATGCATGTGTTGAATAATACTCTGATGGAATCCAAAGAGAAATCTTTTGTGGATGGAATGTTTCTATGTACAATCTTCTTTCTTTTGCTTCTAACCTATGTTCTTAGGCAATTTCCTGAGCTCTGTTTTGGTTGCTTGCCCTTTTGTTAAAGAAAGAAAATGATATGAACTGTAAAATGTCACATATGAGGTCTTTCTGTTTCCATTTACCTTGTTTTGAGCTACACTGTTATTAGTCTTCTGATATCCAGGAACTGAAAAACGTTGTTTAATGTAATTTTGTGTGTAGTTCTTGCTTTTTCTCATTGTTTTAGATATGATGGTTAATATAGTTCTTATTACTTCCTCTTAGAATGGAAATAATTTTAATATAAATTAGTAGCTCTCTTAAAATTATTAACAAATTATGATATAAAATAAATTTTCTATAAAATAATATGTGTGCTACAGATAATCTTTAAGGACAATATATAAATATGGGGAATATCAACAATTAGAAACAAATCATACATTTGTGAACAAATCAAAAATTTTTTACATATTTGCAAATAGATCCTAGCTACGAGAACTTGATAGAAGAATTTACTGAGGGTTGTGTGCTAGCAACAACTGCACTCTGAGTGTGGTACTGTTGAGAAATTACTTTCAATAGATGGAATGAGTTTTTTTGGTGCAGTCTTGTTTCCACAAATCCTATTTTATAAAGGCATATTTTGTAAAATGATAAATTCTTGTAAGAAAACCCCAGAGTATAATATGTTCAAAGAAGTATTTTAATCCCAAATTTCAGAAATTTTAAGTTTAAGTTTTCATACACAGAAAAAATAAACATTAGCATTTTGGAATGTTGTCATGTCATGTAAGCCACTTTATTTAAAATGTAAAGCCATTTGAAATAAAAATCTCAAGGAAAAATTGACAAGGAAATAAATGAGATTAGTGTAAAGGCAATTTATCCAAGGAGAGCTATGAGTTAATATTGAAGACTCAAGCAAAGAAAGTTTCGTCTAATCCTATCAAGGTTTTACACCTAGTACAGATTCAAATAAGACAACACTACACGCACAGGAGAGGCAGGGAGACGAAGAAAACAAAAGAGAAGTGTAAGGTACTTGGTGGTAAATTACTGTGTCCCTGGCACCACCTTAATCACTTCTACTTTTAGATGACACACTTAATACTTTCAACAATTGTGCCCATTGTCTGACAGCTGTCCCATATAAATCAGGTAATAAGATTTCCAACCACTTTTCAGCCTTCACTGTCTCACTTCAGAGTTCACTCCTGACCACAATGTTTAACTCTTCTGTACTAAGATAAACTGAGTCAATATTATCCATATTGACTTTAATAAAAGAAATTCTGCACAGTGAAGCCAGTTTCTTAAGAATGAAACATACCAAGTAAAGTGTACAACCTATCTCTCATATCATGCAGCCATACCTTCCAGGGATCCCAGATCGCTCTTCTCTGTCACTTCTGTCCTTAAGGGGTTGGTTATTGATCTGTGGCTTATGCTTCTAAGAAGGTACCACTTCAAAACCTATGGACAAGTGCAAATAAATACAGCCGAAACCACCAAATAAAACATCACGTACAGCCTTTCTTTTAGTTTATTGTTGAAATGAGTCACGAACTCAAAGCACCACAGGAAATGTAATCATAAAATGTTTCTCATGGTAACTGAAAAATAATTTTAAAACATCTGCTTCTGGCTACAATGCCTGATAAGGTACAGACTCCTAGAGCTTCAGCTTTCGCTCTTAACTGCCACAGTAGCTTCAGAAGTTTATATGATAAAGGGATTTTAACAGAAAAATGTGATGATGTAAATTCACATCCATTTTATACCTATCCATAAAAGGGAGGGGATTTGTTAAGCTTACCTTGGACCACGTAGAAATGGATAATTGTTAAGTTTACCTTTTAGTGAAAAAAATTGTTTCATATTAACTGAAAACCAGTTATATGGTGCTTCCGTTTACATGTGTAAATCTTTTCATCTTTCATTTGGCTGGATGTTTAATACACCCCCAGCAAACATACTCACAGAATAATTTGAGTTGTCTAAGTTCAAATATAAGCCTAGTTATATGAGTGGGAAGGTGTAAACTTAGTGAAGCAAAGATACCACATACTTGCTCCTGGAGAGAGGGTTCAGCAGTTAAGAGCACATCTTTGTCTTGGAGAAGTCCAAAGTTTGGTTCCCAAATAAATACTGAATAAATCACAACTGCCTGCAACTCCAGCTCCATACAATCTACATCTCTGGCCTCAAATGGCACTGTTCTGACCTGTAAATGAACAAACACAAATATATATATAATTAAAAACAATAAATCTAAACATTAAAACCAATCATACTTAGTGTTGAAATGATATTTCCTTCTAAAATGAACATGAATGAGATTTTATATACAAAAGAACATATTAGCATTGAAAGGTAATTTAGAATATTTGACACAATTGTTCATAAGCTATACTAGAGTGTCTAAAACTTTTAATGAAACAATAGAAACAGCAAACTGAAACAAAAGTTGTATCATATATAATTGGAAGCATTCGTTGATTCCATATTTAGTCAAACATGCAATACTGTAATGTAATTTTAAATTAAATCCTCGTATTTGTCTATAGGATTTTTTACACATAATTTCATTACCTGTACTGATGAATTTTTATCTGTTTGATAGCTGTCTTGTTTTATGTTTTTATTCCTGTTAATCTAGAGAACCAAACGGGATTGTAACATGTAGCTTTTTTGTGAACAGTGCAAAAATCCTTCCACTTAATGTTGTTTGAGGAGTTTGACATGATCCTAACTCATGAAAAGCTGCAAAGCAAAAACTGAATAGGTGGAAATGATTAGAGAATTACAGTCAGGAGCAAAGTGGTGAAAGATACTGCATGTGGGTGCCGAACACCATCTGGTATTCATTTCACATGTATACCGTGACTGCTTATTTTTCTAATGGTCTTCCCTCCACATGTTTAAAGATACTGAAAAAAATATTCATGAAGTATGTTGATTTTCAGAACTTGGAGTCAGTGATAGAACCAAAAAATGCTTCTTCATCACTAACGCTCTTCTCAAACCTGCCTTTACAGCAGTTCTCTCAACTCTTTTGTTCTAGTAGCACTTCATATTTCATAGCATGTTCCTGTAGTCTAATTGCAATGGCTGTTTACTACAGCATTATGTATGGCTTCATTTGACTGGATTTTTTGTTCTTGCACTCTTGAAAAGTATTTTGTGGATTTTTAGACACTTTTTATTGAGGTCATTTGTGCTACAGCTTGTTATCCTTTTTGAGATTGCTGGAACTATTCTTTTCTGTCACCCTTCAGTTTTCTCTTCAGATCTCTTCCCGGCAGCAATATCTGTAAATATATATATATATTTTTGTTACCCAAAAGGGTGATTTTTGAGATACATACCATGATACTTGACAAAAGTAGAGAAAAGAAAGAGAAGATGTGAGAAGGTAAGAAAGAAAGGAGAACAAAATAGCTAATGGAAAGAAAAAAATACTTTGTTAAATTATAGTAAGTTTTCATATATTTTTCATAAATTTATATATCTGAGTCTATGACTATAAGCCCCTTATTCATAAACAGTTTAGGGATAATTAATCACATATTTAAAGGGTATATTGGAGCAATATTTCAACTCCTCAGGAATATTTTTGTCACGTAAGTATGTAAATTGTTCTTAGAGATTGTCTCATAAAATTCATCTCCCACGGGACCTTTGCTCATTAACTTCCATCCTGGCTGTAGGTTTTCACTTCACTATGTTAATTTATATTGTAACAACTGTAATATGGAATATCTATTTATTATATCTACAATGTATCTACTACTTTCTCTATCTCCTTTCCTTTTCTGCTGTCCACTGAATTCTGCCACAAGAACTCCTACAATGAGTATCTTTGATTCTTTTGCTGATGAATCCTAAGCAACTTCAGTGGGTCATGCAATACAATTGTTGTCAAATATTTATTGAACTTATTACTGAGTGTTTCCAGCAACATCATTACATTAATGGACATCTGATTTTCATGTTGATCTTCTCTAGTCATACACTAAAATATTATTCATTGTATGGATTTTTTTCCAATTCTTTTTCTGATTAAGACTCTGTTCACAAAGCAATTTTTATACAGTTCATCTCATTATGATTATTTAGTGAGGAATTATTTCTTTCTTAAAGATTTCTTCTATATCCAGTCAACATAATTACCATTTTTAACAGAATTTACTTATTTTCTCAGTTCTTCCTATCATGTCTAGCTTCCCATTTTTAATAAATGTTTCTGTCTTCTTTTGGACTATGTAACATGCCTGTTAAGTACAGCACTTGAAAATTATTCTAATTTCATGGAAAATTAAGTGGCCAATATAAATATTGTGCTACAACAAAAATTATACCACCTTTTCTTAGGAGATTTCACTAAGGTGCAATACTAGCTTTATTCTATTAATACATGTTATTTTGAAATTCAAAAGTACAAGAATTAGTATTTTTCTGCATCTGTTATGTACAATAAAAGAGAGACTTTGATTACTATTTAAGAAAGCATAAATAAAATTCTCAGTGTTACTATTTCCTTATAAGATAACTTTAATGGATTGTCTCAGATCTCTGGAAGATATCACTAATATTCTCTTTATCCCTGAAATGTAGTAATTCTACCATATATTTGAGATTCTTGTTTGTTAAAATATATTACGTATGCATATATATTTTACATATAGACTATGACACACATATATATTGTATATATATGCATATATATTTACATACTGTATATTTGTTAGAATATATTCCACTGTACCATTGTGACCAAATCATTTGTCTCCATTTTCATTGTCAGCATGTAAACCTCTTTCCTTGAATTTGAATCCAGTCTCTTCACTGGTGTGTTAACCAGATTACTTGACATTACTTCTTATCTCGGAGAATAATATTGAAGGAAAAAAACCTACTGGGATAATTTTCTATAAAAAATAACAATGAAATATCAGGCTAAATATTATATAGAATGAAAATGATTTTTAAAGAGAAAGCTTTATTTTATGAAAGAGTTGAGCAGAAAATGTTAAACTGTTATTCTGTGTGTTTAACAACATCTTCAAGAGTAAAATCCCTTTTGTCATCAGCATCAATGTTAGGGTTTGATTCCCTGATATTTTCTAGACCTTACATTTGATGCTGATTGCTATCTACAACCGGGGATGGGGGTATTAGCATGTTAATCCTATTTATTTTACAGATGACAAACTTGAGGCTCTGAGAGAAAATGTGATTTTTCTGCAGGTGTAGATTGTATAATTAATGATGCCACAAATCCAAGTTCAGTGTCCAAATTTATCATCCGCTTCCTTAGTATTTATACTATATTGAATTTTTCTTAGTCACTAAACTTACAAAGAGAATTAATGCCACAATACAACAAGATCATTAACTATTAAAATCATCACTGAAGAGCAACATAGAACATGGCTCAATGACACCATAAAGAGGTTTTGTGGTTAGAGTGGACTTCATGCCAGCAATGACTCTCAGAAAATTAAAGTTTACCATATTACCCATCTTCAAAACGTATCCCCCAAAGTACTTAGCGAACTTACTAAAGCTTGGAATGACAAATTATCATTGAATTTTAGGTAAGACCTTTGGGAAACAAAGACATAAGCTATGCAATGGCAGTAAAACTAATGATATGAAATTCATGTTTGATATATTATCAGGCACTCTGATTTTTCCTGGCTGACTTGCCTAAGCTCAGTCTAGCCATGCATTCACAGAAAACTGTAAATAATACTCAGAAAGCCTTGTGGGTTTTGGATGTATTTGATCAGAACACTACTGTGGTTTTGGCTAGCTTGACGGCTGTGTCTTCCACTATTTGTCAAATGAACACTTGCCAACTATGAAGCTTTTTTGAATTGGATATAATCCTCTGTAGATTAAGAATTTTCAGAGTTTCTCATGGTGAGAATGAAGAAGGAAGTCACAGAATTAGAAATACACGTTGAGTTGTTGGTTGGTCTGTTTTTCATACAAATTTTGTAACTAGTTGTGAATCAAAATTTCAATGAAGAACAATTTGGCATTAAAGCATTTTAATACAATGTAAGAATTCATAATTTAAAAATATGAATGCCTAAATGAATGAAAACTGAGAAATGAAAATAATTTCGCTAAAAGTTGTAGCTATTTTCATCATAATGTTTATATAGTTACAGCATTTTCTTATCATAGCGACCTCTTCCCTACACGTTTTCACCCCTCCTCTCCAACTCTAGGTGATTCTATTCCTTCTACAGTAGTTTCCTTTTCCTTTATGATCTAATCTGTTAATAAATCTCTCTCTCTCTTTCTCTCTCTCTCTCTCTCTTATACACACATGCACTTGGTTAAATTTAGATTCTGAATTACATAAAAATCATATATTTTGCTCTTTCCTCCTTACTACTGTTTTTTGTTCTCCTGTCTCTCCCTTTAATCCTCTTCCTCATCTTTTTTGTTTCACTTATATTTTCACATGCTCTGTATTAGATGTAACTTTGTGAGCACTCACATTACACCAAAAAAAAAAAAAAACAAACAAACAAAACCCAGATAACTACATACCTCAGCTCTTATGGCTTTTTTCAGTCAAAATATAGGCATACATGCATATAGGATTTAGATTAAACACATATTTTGTGTAAAAACCTACATACAGTTTACTCATAATGTACATATACACTTAAAATTATGAAAAAAATCCTGAGACACACATTTATGGTACCTACTCTGAATGTTGGACAATCAATCTGTACATAGAATGGTTCAACTGATTCCTTGGTATGAAGACACTTAAATTTCCATAACACGCCGCAGATGGTTATCATAGCTTTCAAAGTTTATTTTCAATATTTTTACTACAATTGAAATTGTTATTAAATAACAGTAAAGAAATATCATAATGATAATAATTAACATAAATTGAGATCAAGAAAATCCAAGTATCCTGGATGTTTTCAAGATTGGAAGACAATGTTTAGTTGCTAAGTATGCTAGGTCATGAAGAAGCCTCAAAATTTTTGAGTTGGCAAAAATTTGGCTAAAGAATAGGGAATTCAAAACTTAATAAGGACCAAAGAAAGCAAAAGCAACATGATAATAGAAAAGAAATTTAAGAAATATAAATTGTAAAGATTTTGTATATAAGAAGTAGGCATACAAACAATACTATTTAGTTCTCTGAACATTTCATATATATATATGATATATATATATCATAGTTCCTTAACCATATAACATACATATATATCATAGTTCCTTAACCAGATGACTATGTTTCATAGTTCTTAGGATACATATCTAGGCAAGATCACTAATGTTGTTTTCTCTCCCAGAAAACTACTTCATGCTTTTCATCACTATAAAAGTTAACGAGAAAGAAGTTGTTCATATTAAACACATACACACACACACACACACACACAGAGGCACTCTCATATATATGCATGTGCATATATATGTTGTGCTCTGTGTATATATATTACAATGTGTTAGAATGTGTAACATATGTATTGTATGTTTTATTCTGAGTGTTCTCTTGACACCTTCTAATCTTCTTCCCACAACTATTTATCTACCCTTCTCTCTGCATGTCTCCTTCCCAGATTCATGACTTTTGGTTTGCTGTTTGACATATTCAGTTTAATCGGGATCATCTGTATGGCCATTGGATTGGAACTGTCCATTGGATTCGGCGTTAGCATTGGGTACACAATTGAAAGAAATGGGTTCCTCTTTCTCTAAATCGACCCAGAAAAAATCAGCAGAAAGGGACACGTCCCACTGTATGTATCCTCCATTCATGCTTGACTGTTGACAGGCCCATTCTTATGGGGATCTGGTACACACAACTGATGAGAGACGGTAATTGGCATAGATGTGTATTTCCCAGAAGATGATATTTTGCAATGAATTTCTATCTCTCCATTCTTTCCACCCTCTCTTCTTCAATTATCTGAGCCTGGACAAAGCTGTATAGACATCGTTGTAAGGTATGACAGTTCAATTATTGATTTTTCTTAGTGTCTTGTGAATTTGTTAGTCTCTGCATTCATTGCATTTCACTAGAAAAGGAAGATGTTCTGATCAATGCTGAAAAAATTAAATGTCTAAAGGACATGCATTTTTGGGACCCAAAACTAAATATAAAACCATCAATAGTAGTTTTGTCTCATAGTACTTAGGGCCTACAACTATCTAAGACTGTTGCTTACTTTTCTCCCCCAGAAAATATCATAGCATCATCCATCACTATGAAATTTAGCAGACAGATAGGATCCTTCAGATCAGCTCCAGCTTATTCAATTTGATATTTGTGTATCACTTAACCAAGGTGCATAGTATCCTCAGCAACAAAGTTTATAATGGATCTCTGATGGGTAACCAAGAGGGATAGAAAGATCCTATACTGTTTTGGAGGTCTCTAAGCCCTCCTTGACCAACAACTCATGAGGAGGTATCCAATACTTAGAATTGAGTTTTTGCTTGGGAACAAAATTAAGATATTTGTGGTATCTTAATTCACTTATGCAGGATACCTTTTACCCAATTCTTTTTATGTAGGTTTAAAATTATGTTTTAGTTTATTTACAAGTACTACTACTTGTAAAGATTCAAAAAATTACCTATTTGTATTTTGCATGTATGTGTGTTTTGTATGTATGTATGTTTGTGTATCGTGTGAATATCTTGTGCCCACAGAGGCCAGAAAAGGCACCAGATACGTTGTACCTGGTGATCAAAGCCAGGATCTCTAGATAAGTAGTCAGTGTTCTTAACTGCTGGGCCAAATCTCTACCCCTGTTAACTTTTAAAGTTTTTAATTATTCAGCTGCTAAGATTAATAGATAACTTAATGTAAAAAAAGTTGTGAGTTTAACTATTCAAAAATTTGTGAAGAACTACACTCCTAACTTTCCTGGTGTGTGGCCGATTAGCCTTATGCCTTTTGAATTAAATTTCTGCCATATGTTTCCAAAATTTTCTTTAGTTTGATAATCTTGGTTACATAAGTTAAATAAAATTTAATTGGACATAGTGGTATATAATATTTTGTGGTAGTTACTGCAATTGAAAGTTGACTTTAAATAGTGTAATCTTTGTAAGTGTATTAGTTAGCTAGATCATCTAATTCATTCATTTTCATATTCAAATATTTTCATTTCAACTATGCAGCTTGTGATTGTGGCATGTATACTATATATTTGCTTCTTTGTAAATGTGTGCAAAAGAAGGCTTTAAAGAGCCACTGATGTCAACTAAGACTACGAGACATGAGGACTGAGCATCAGGTTGAAAAATTCAGGTGAATATGCCTAAGCTGGATCTGGGCAAGCATACAAGAACCCTAGACACCCAGGTTATAGACCTTCTTACATTGATTATTTATGTTTTAAAAATAAAGCTTTTCCGAAGACCAAAAGATAAAACTTAGCTACTAGAGACCAGGCAGTGATGTCACACACCTTTAATCTCATGACTTGAGAGACGAGACAGAATGATCTCTGTGAGTTCAAGGCCACCCTGGGCTACACAATATCACTGTGTAGCCTTGATGACACTGGATTTCGATCTCTGAAATACCAGAAACTTTAATTAAAAGGAAACTGAAAATAATAATAATTTGAAGGAAACTCAGTAATCTTGTATGCAGTAGATGTGTTGATTAATCAAGATAATGCTAAATATATATGTAAATGTATTAGATTAAAATGCCGCGAGTCTGGGAAACATTCAATACTTTCTCAGACTAACTTTAAATGTGTTCAGTCACTTCTTCCTCATGATAGCATTTCAAGGTGAAATTTCCCAGAGGCAGGTTCTGAGAAACATCCCAGAAGCTGTACAGTAAAACAGGCAAGAACTGAGTCAATAGGCAGACTTCTGAGAGTTCTTAAGATGAGCAGAGAAGGATCAAATGCTGTATAATATCAAGTAGTGTGATGAAGGAAAGAAGACTTTGGGTTTAACAGTGCAAAGACTCCTCTTGAATTGATTCAGATGGTTTCATTTGAACTATCAGGAAATAGAGAATGAATAGGAATAATAAAGTGGAACTAAAGTAGATGTTTTCTCATATTGATTTTTGTAGTTGAAAATGAAAAATGCTTCAGAGCTTTCCTTGGAGAGAGGAGGAAGAAAGGTCCCTTTTTAAGCTTCTTATGCACTGCTGGAGTTGAACTAATACAAGAGACATCACCATGAAGGTGTCTAAAAATCTAGGTGGCAATGACCTAATGTGTACTAGGAAGGAGGGGGAAGTTCAATGAAATATTTATTATCATTTATGTACATTACAGTTTTGCCTCCAGGTATGTAAATGTAACAGAGTCAGATCCTATATAATGGGATTACAGAGAGTTATGAGCTTCGTGTGGGTGCTGGAAATTGAACCTGGGTCCTTTCGAAGAACAGTCAGTGCGCTTAACTTCTGACCAGCCCCCAAAGAAAGATTAATCTTAGTTCCTGCAAGATTGAGACTTCATGTCCTAACTCTTGGTTAGTACCAGTCTCTCCCCTGTACACACACATACACACACAGACACACACACACACACAAACACACATATATATACACACACATATAAACATATACACAAACACATACACACGTACATACACACAAACACAAAATACATACACACATGGATTTGCACACATACAAACAAACACACACACATACACACAAACACATGCACACATACACACATAATCACACACGCATACATACAAACACATGCATACACACATACATACACACAAACATGTATACACATATATACATACACACACCCCTACATGTATTTTTTATGTTCTTCTCCACATGTCGAAAGACACAACAGATGACTCCAATGTGATTCATCGTTTTAACATTGTTTTTGTTAAATCGATTTTTCATAGTCTTCAAGTAAAAAGATTTTGGATTTCACTGCCAAACTTATGTTCCCTAAGTCAATAATAATATAAGTCAAATTTTGAAGTGTTCAAAAAAACATGTTTTTAGTACACAATGTTTAGAAATTTAAAAGGATTCTGTTGGGCCCATCGCTCCTTTTTTTCCTTCACACAATAAAACACATTGAAGGAAGGGAGAAAGGAAATCTTAGTCTGTGTCAGATGCATTGCTCCTCTCCTGTATCACACTAACAAATTGCTTAAATTAATGCTTGGCAGAAAATAGAATGCACCGCCTCACAACAGAACCTTATGCTAGTGAATCTCTGATGGAAGCCTCCCTCTGTGACAGCCACATGCCTTTAAACTCTCTTCCTGGTAGAAACTGGCCAGATTCTGAAACTGTTTTCCCTCACAGAGCTTCTCACGAAGTGATGCCTAGGCATAGGAAAGGGAAAGGCAAGTGAGAAAGTGTTTGGTGGACCTTGTGAGCACCGATTTTCAGGGAGAGGAAAGGAATATCATAGTGTTATAGAAAAGAAGAAATTGAAAGTATGATCACCATTGTCCCTAATAAATGCTGAAAATAGCCATCTTAGGAAATCATGAAGATCATTCCTTAGGATATGTGACTGACCACAGGATTACAACAGCTCGTCTGTATCTTATCCTGGGCAGGCAGATAAACTCAAGGCATTATCATTATGGATGTTGAGTTTAAGCTGCTATAAAGCCTCCCTTTCCTAGTAAACATCTACTGTTTTCTATTTCTCTTATAGTCTGTTTCCTACATTCTCCAGGCCTACTACTTGCTCCATCCTTTAAAAGGCAGAACCATGGTCAGTTACTAACCATATCCATGTGTAATTAATGTAAAAATAAGAGATAAGAACTAGATGTATACACTTGGCGGTCAAGAGAGAGAGGGGAGAGAGAAGGAGTCTCTCAATGTATCTCCTTTTTATTTAGAAAGCTAGTTGAACTTAAGACATGGATAACTTCATTGGAATGCTTGTGTGTTATATAGCATATATATTAAACATCAGTAAAAAAACAACTTTTAGTCTTTAGGAGATTCCTCAAGTGAAAATTTGTTTGAACCTAAGGTTTTGTTGCACAATCTGGGCCAGAATGACTAGATTTTATCCTGACTCTGTCATCTCCTTTTTCATCACATTTCTGGTGTCTGGTTTTTCTACCTAATTATGTTCACAGTGGTACTGTCAGTAAAGACAGAGAACATTAAATAACAGTAGAAGAATACTTGGTAAATAACAAGCCTTCCATAAATGGTTTCTATGATTTAGTAAATTATTTTAGGGAATGCAATATAGCATTAATTAAATCTTAAATTAAAATTCAGTAATAGACATTATAGATTATGAATTTCAAAAAGCACAAATAGAAAACTAAATTATTACCTTCAAGACATATTTTTCTTTCTTCTTCTAACTGACAAACTTGACAAAGGAGTGCTGACATATCAGAGAAATGAACTTCACCATTTCTTTCTCCTTATATTTGAAAAGCATATTTTCACCAATAATCTGAGATGTTGTTAAGTTTGGTGACATAAGTATAACAAAGTTGAGGCTGCAATTTGCATAATGGTGGCAAGTTTAAAAGGCTTGTATTCTGTTTCCATGTTTATAATTTCCTAAGACTGGAAAGAAGCAAATTATAATCGTAATCGATCCAATGCATTTTTTGAATTTTCAGATGTGTTCAAGTATAGCATTTTTCTCCTGCAGACCCTGTGGATTTAAGGGGTTCAGAATTTGAGCCATCAACTGTCTCTTAAAATTAGTGTTTATCATTCTGCTTTAGTGACTATAGATTGTCTTTCTTCAGCAAATGCCAACTCTGGGATTGTTTATTAAGTGTCTGTATCATTAATGCTTCCACAGGGCTCTTTAACCTCGGTGTATGCTTCTTTGGCACTGGGATCTGTATTTGTAACACTTCATAACTAGTGGTGTAAATTGGAATATTTTCCATCCTATGTCTGAGAAATGTTTTGATGCACCTTAGCCAAGAATATTGAAAATGGGGCGTGGTGTAACTAGACAAAGTTTTATGGGAATAGAGAGAAAACAACAAACAATCTTAGAGAAAATTAAGAATCAGTTGAAATCAACAATAAGGAGGTATTGAAAAGAAGTGACCTGTCATTGCCCAGATATATCAGCATCCTAAGATTAGCTCAATTCAAACACACTTTGGCATTCCCATTCTTTCAGTCTTCTTAGTTACATACTGTGGTGATTCTTTACAATAGGAAATCAATATGTAGAACACATGTATTGAAAGAGAAATTAATACCTATATTGATTCCAATGATTCCTATAATCCATTAGTTTTTATTTATAAACCTCACAAATTATGATCAAAATGAAATTTATGAAGTAAGAAAGATGTTTTTGAGAGATAACTTGAATCATCAGTGTTCATTCAAATTTATGAAACACTGTTTGGTGTTCTGTTTTGGACTATGTTACAATTCATTAAACAACTAAAAGGGTCTGAATAAAATCAACTCTAAACATTCATTTCTAATTTTGTCATTAAATTTTAAAATCTGATCAAATTGATTCTTTCCTCTATACTATTGGATTCAAATAGATTGCTAAGAGTTTTTCTTTCAATTATATTGATCTTTTATTATACCTTTTATCTCTCAAAATTTTCTGTGCTTTGTTTCATATTAATGTTTTTGTTTTTTTCTATAATTTGCAAATACTTCCTTTCATCTTCTTACTTTAACTATACTACTGAAAAAATAAATTGCTGAACTTTAGTTAAAATACATGTCTTATAAGTTGTTAGACCTTGAATTTTTTTTAATCCAGTGGGAAAATTTTACCAAATGTTTGTGTTGCTTAGCTCATTCACATTTCATGTATACTAACTGAATTAGGGTTAGGGATGAGGTTTTGTTTTCCACTCCTGTGAATGCTTCCTTGGAGTTATAGTTCTATGTTAATAACCTCTCTCTCTCTCTCTTTCTCTCTCTCTCTCTCTCTCTCTCTGTCTCTCTCTGTGTGTGTGTGTGTGTGTGTGTGTGTGTGTCTGTGTGTGTGTGTCTGTGTATGGGTGTGTTTACATATGTTTCTGTGCAAGACATGAGTTCAGGGCCCATTACTAATATTGAAACTGGAGTTACAAAGAACTCTGAGTCACCAAGTCAAGTCTGACTCAGTGCTCTGAACAGCCGGGCCTTCTCTCTAGTCCCTTTCTGTTTCTTCTTATACTGATAATTCGACTCAGATATATTTTGGTATAACATTTCAATTCCTCTACTGCCTTGAAAATTATCCTTTGTGTGTGTGTGTTATAGTGGATTCTACAGTGACTTCAGTGAACATTGGAAATACTACAACTTAAAATTGGTGTCATTTTTTATTCATTTCAAGTTGGTACTGAGAAAACATGTGAAATTTTCAAACGTATAGATTCCCTTTAGTCTTATGCTATCTTTATACATTGTCATAAAGCCAAATACATTATTTCAAACTTATTATAATCACTCATAACTTTGAAATAAATTGAGGAGGAAAAGACCTATTAGTAAGTTTAGAGAGAAAGGAATAAATTTTATGAGACTTTTAGAACTTCAGTCATGCCATTTTGGTTTCCAAATACCATTTTCTGTTGTTTAAAGCTTTCATGGGTAAAATAAAAGGAACTATCATATTTATAATGAAAGGTACAAATAATTTTGCAAAGTGAATTTCTCTTGTGAAATTTTTAAACATAGTCTATTATTAACAATTTGTAACTGAGTTAATTTTTACCTTAATATGGTGTCATCTGTTCACTGGACATACATTATTGCTCTCCACTTTAGAAAACATTTTCAACACATTTTCCTCATTCAGTTATTTGGGAAATATTTGGGAAATGTGTTAGATCTTCACATGTAAAAAAAATATATGCCAAAAGATCATTCTCTTCCCCAAAGTCTACAGTAAAATTTTATTTTCAGTTTTAGTTGTTTAACCATTAAACTTTAAGCACGTAGTCACATCGTTTTTTGTTTTTTTGTTTTTTTTTTTTTTAGTTTGTATACAAGATTGATTTTCCAGTTTTAAATTATTTCATGTGTCTGAGGTAAAGGTGCTCCTGCAAAACTGTACATCAGAATTTTGGCTTTAGAGTCAACAAAGTAGAAGAAAAATGACACTTTTTAAGTTACTTTGGCCTCCAAATACATAATTTGGCATGCTCAATGCCCCCAGGATGCACACTATACAAAATGAAAGTAAAAAAATTAAAAATGTCAATTTATCATCCCTATTATATTGTTTTCTTTTATGATGACAATTAAGTACATAACTAATTTTTATGTAATTTATAATTATCCTGAGATGAATCTAATAATTTATCCAAACAATTTAATGTAGAGGACAGCAATATGTAGAGAATATGTATCGAATGTGTTCATATAAGACCCAGAGCACGCTGGTAGCAGAAAAAAGCTCTGGAGAGAAATATTAAAGAACACAAATGAAGACATAAACTAGAAGGCCACCTCATTTCCCAAGCCTGGGGTCAGCCCTGCTGTTCTCAGCATGCTACTCAACGCTGACCTCATCAGTAACATAAGAAGCATTCAGCTATCTGGCACCTTGAAAGCAGCTTGCAAAATATAAACAGAGTGCTTTTTAATGGACCATAAAGCCTGACTAAAATCTTATAAATTAGTAAGAAAAATACCTGTTGCTTCATTCCATCATCTCAGAACACCCAGCAAATTATTCCCGGATGGCTTGTGTGTGTGTGTGTGTGTGTGTCTATCTGTCTGTCTGTCTGTCTCTCTTTCTGTGTGTTTTTTTTTTAAAAAAAAAAACCTGTTCTTTTACTACATTTTTTGATTTAAAAAAAGACTTGGATGTAACAATAGTTAAGGGGAATGCTTTTTCTGTGAATCAATTTTATTATATACTGATACTGAGACATTTGGAATGAGACCTACAGTTCAGAATTCAGTTCTGACTTAACCCTCAGTGCCCTTTTAGGAATTAATAAAAGATCTTTTGTCATTTGAATAATACTGGCTTGCAGAAACCTATTCAAATTGATCTGTTTTAGCAAGGACTTTTAATCTCATTTTCAGAGAATCTTCCCTGAGGTCAAAAGATGTCACTACCTTTTGAAACCTGTGAAGAGAAATAAAACTCTTGCCCTCATATGATCTAAGCATAGTCACAGCTCTGATCAGCAAAGTTAGCTTTCTTTAGACCTCATGCAGAATTGGCCTCACGGGCAATCTTGTGGAAAAAAGCCAACCTTTAAATATTGGGTGCCAGTAGCCTAATTGTGATATATGGAGCACAGTTTGAGGTAAAACATTTATTATCATTTCAAAACTTCATTTTCTAGTTGACACAAATCTGGGGTATAGATCCCATGAACCTCTCTAAAGATAGATGTGTCCTCTGAATGCACACCAGGGAACTATCTGAGCATGTTGTTTGCCAACCAAACGTGCATAGGTCATATTACATGCCCACTTGAAATATCTTTTTTAGTATATAATATGAATTCAGGAGGCATTTTTGGAAAGGCATCGCCTCAATAGGTAAGTTTGCCTTGGGAGATACTGGCAATTTTCATCACTGTTTCCAAAGCAAGTACAGGAAGGGAACAATATCCCAGAATTAGGAGTTGCATGTGCCATTTCAATAGCACCAGGTGGGGATGTTCACACTTCATCAGTCTCTCTGGCTTTATTCCCCATCACTGTTGCCAACTTTATCACCATGAATGATGCTTTGATCCTGCACTGTGGTGTCAGGAACAACAGGCCACCAGATTGGTGACATCTACTCAGCAAGGCCTCAGTTCACATCAATTTGTTGTCAGATGTGATATTTCACTAACACATTTTGACAACATCTGTATATAATCCCACCCTATAACAGCTTTAGGTATCCTTTCTTTTACTTAAATAGAGATCAACAACAAAATATTTCCCCCTTTTCCGTCAAGTTTAAATTGAGAAACATTTTTTTAAAAATCTTCTTCAGTTTTCGCTTTGATTGTGCTTTATTTCCTTTGATGGAAATTCTTAGATTTCTACTACATAAAGCAATGTCATAAAGGATGTAAAATTGTAGGGTATTGGATGTTTAATATAATAGTGAGCACCTCCACAGTGCTAGAAAATTGTTCCCAAGTATTCCTGCACGCAAAACTGCCATTTAAGCTGCCTTCCTTTATTCCCTCCCCCACTCCCACTTCCTTCTTTCCTTCTTTCTAACAGGGATTTTATATAGCCAAGCTTGACCCATAATTCTTTATCTTCCTCCCTCAGTTTCTGCATTACTGAAATTATAGGTATGTGTCCCTGTTTCTTTCTTAGACATTTTAGTGTTCATTATTCCACATGAAATAAACCCAGAGAGGTTGAGTAAGTATTATAAGATCACAATGCTAAAGAAAATTAGAAAATATAGACTTTCTGCTGTGATTACTGAGAAAATATTGTAGCAGGATAACAACCATGATCACATAAAATCAGACTGAAAGTTTAAGAGAATTCCATAAATTAGACCTTTCATTTGAGTTACCGTGTCTTTTATTAGTGGTAAGAAAACCAGCAAGTCCATGGATCTGCTTAGGAAATAAATAAATAAATAAATAAATAAATAAATAAATAAATAAATAAATAAATAAGAGGGGGGAAAAAAGAAAAAGAAAACCAGCAAGTATAGTTCACAAGCATCACCAGCTATTATGAATGAAAAAAAACTGGTAAATATTATCATGGAACATAGCCTAGGTAGATTTGGAGCACAGGAGGAGTTTAGATTTGGCTGTGTTTAAATCTGCCCCATCTTGCCAAGGGACAAATATGTTATTGGAAAATGCACATGAGGAAAGAGATGTGCAAAGAAAGAGATAAAGAGAAGGAGTAAATGTCATAAAAGCAATTTACAACCTTCCTACTGATTCCATGAAGGCCTATCATAATCACTATATACACAGTGATAAATGTTACTTGATTTATATGAGCTTGAAAAGTCAGAACTCTAAGGAGTCTTAGACATAAAACAATCATTTTTTGCTTTAGCCAATCAAAGATGGTAAAGCTTGTCCATCGCCTGCTCCAAGTGTGTGTGTGTGTGTGTGTGTGTGTGTGTGTGTGTGTGTGTGTGTGTGTCTGTGTGTCTGTGTGTCTGTGTTTTATTTAAGAAGTGTAATGTGTTGGAATTAATGTTCGTTATCTGTTCATTAAGTGAACGTAAGACTATGTATTTTTCTAAGATTATTTGTACAACTAAAAATGTTAGAGAACATTTTTACATTATAACAAAACTCAAACAGATGAGGTAATACATTCTTTTTCATCTCTCCTTCCTAAGCAATATTCTTTGAGGTTTCAAAGTGCTTTAAATGGCAATTTTATGGGTTGAAATATTGTCTTTTCTAGTTTTATGGCCAGAGAAAAACAGGGCTTGTCTGGAATGCATATAATATTGCACAAGGGGTTAATTAGGTTAGGATGAATTAATTTGTAACAATTTCCGTTATTTGACATACATCAATAATATAGTATGTTACTTGCATTCCAGACATCAGCCTACTACCGTGACCCAGTCAGATTTAATTTGGCAAAACCTTGGATCATACGAATATTTTTATTATTGATTTTGTGTAACATTGTATTTTATAATCAGACTTGATCATAAAGGACTATAGTAACTAGAACAAGTATTCTATAAAGCCTTCCTGTAGGTGATGGGAGATCATGGTTTTCATAGTGCAAAGAAAATTAACTACTTTCTTCCTGAGATGAGAATTTGAGGTATTATTTCAATTATTACTAGCTATGATAGATGCTACTTTTCTAAGCTACCCCTACCATGCTTTCATCTGTTTCTGGTGTTGCATTGACAATGTGTATCTTACAATGGTTTGTGCAACTTTATTGCCACACCGTCTTTCAGACACTGTGTCGAGCCACATTTACCTGGTACATTTGGCCTTTTATGGAAATCTTTCATGTATCAAGGTACTCATTTGTTCCATACAGTGAGCATATAGATGACAAGATTTAGTACAAAAAATGCTCAGATATAAATCCAGTTCTTATACAAGATGCTTAAGGTCTTTAAACAATTACATACCCAGCAAGGCCTGGGTACATAGTGGCAGCAGTCTGACTTTGCAAAAGTCAGGCAAAATTAACTGCAATGTGTAAAAGCAAAAGCAACCAATAAAGAAAAATAAACATACCACGTGTACAATGCAATAGAGGTATAAATTGCAAGATAAAGTTTGTTACCAGTCATTCTATTGTGTCACTATTTATTAGGTGCTGTGCTAGACATAAATAATTATACAATGTTAATTACACACGGTTTAACAAAACCAGAGTTGCATGCTGTCCTTCACCAGAGGGACGGCAAATGCTAGTGTTTTACTTGATAAAGATTATTGACCTCTAATATCTACATATCTAATTTATTACATCTTATTATTCTTTCTCAGTATCATGGTTCTTTCTCTATTTTCCAAAATGTAGAAAATGCTGTGAAGTTTTGTCCTTTCTCTTTTTCCTTCATTGTTTTTTCTTAAAACTTAATAACATCAGGGAAAAAAGACTGATGCCATGGGATAGAGAGAAGCAGGGGTTGGATATGAAGCTAATATTGTGGAATGTACACTAAGTAATGTAAACATACACACATCTGTATGTATGTATGAACAGGAATTAGTCTCTTTCACAGGCTATTAATTCTTCGTTTGTGTTAGTTTATTAAATGTTGGATAGTATAGAAGACATGATTTATTTCTGATGAACCACAAGGGAAGGTAGCTGCAATATAACATATACTGCAAGATTAAACTTTAATATGGAAACATCATGTCGAAGTGGCAAGAAAAGTAATCTTAAAAATTTGAACATCACCCATCAAAGCCCCATTCAGAAGAGGGTTGTTTCAAGACTACATCTCCTTGTGAACGGATTTACCTTTTGTATAATAACCAGAGCTTCAGACTGGTACAAGTAATGTAATAAAGAGTTAAAGTGGCTTCTAACTTTCAAAACTCCAAATGACCAGGCAAGCTCCTTAGAACTGAAGACTTGATTAGCTTTTCCTTAAGTCTAAATGTTAATGTCTTAATTTCAGTCTTCAGACTGTTAATATTTGCATATATAAACTTAAAATATTCTGACAATTGTCTTGACAAAATATTATATAGTATATACATACTATATAGCATACATTATATAACTGTTTTTAAAAACCAGTTTTTCTAAGATTAAAATAAACATGTAAGCAGATGTTATGTTCAAAATGCTGAGAATTCTAAATAGAGAACATTTCTGATATTAAAATAAATGTATTATCTTAATCCTTTTATTCCTAGTATTAGATTACCAGTTTCATTAGTAATAACTAAAACAAAGGAGTATATTTCTACATTTAAGTAAAAAATTAATGACTATGGCAGAATCAGATGAAAGAAAGTACCAAATCCCTGCCATTATCTTCCCATGACACCCGTGCCATTCACTTCAGCTGATGCAGCAGCATCCAGCAGGACTCCAGCTGTGGTCAAAATGGTGTTCATCTCGTGCTATTCCCTGGTGTTCCCAAAGGTGTTTAATTTTCAAGTTAGACTTGACACAAAGGAATAGAAATTGCACCAATGATGAAGGAACTTGAAATAAAAAAGTCAAGGTGACTATGGAGACATTATCTTTGCTTGAGGGGAAACATATTCTCCACTTTAATCACTGAACTGACTTGTGTCATCCTCTCTCCTGAGAGACAATGCTAAGTAGAGGTGAAAGTCTACTTATTCTGTAATGTGGTATTTTAAAATAAAGCAACCCTGTGGGGTATTATATTTTTAATGCTACAGGGCTGCATAACAAGAGTTTCCCTTCTTACATAAACTTAATTATGTACCTACTTAGGATAGAGAACCGTTAATAATGTTTAGATTACTACCAATGAAAACAGATATTCAGAACCATAAATTTCTTTGGAAATATTTTAATGCCCTAAAAATCACTTTGGAATATGAAAAAGACAACCCTTCTTATAGATGAAAATCTATCTCTATGATTGGTTGCTATAACTGTCTATAATTTAAAATGGAAAAGGGATCTCTAACATAAACACACTATCACCATAGCTGCTGAAAGGGTAATTTTTAAACTATAATTGATAGAGGAAAGATTGGAAGATACTCTGATTTAAGGGGTTGATTCCTGAGTGTTTTGATTTTTCTTCTCCACTCAGAAGTTCATAGCATTGGGTTGTCAAACAAACTCTTCCCAGGTCTCATTACATCCACTCAGTGCAAGAAATTAAATATTGCCAGAAGCCTATGAACCGACACAAGGAATTTGTTAGCTGCCCTTGAAGCTCTATGCTGTGAAAAGCAACATAAGCAGTGTGCAGGATGGGGAAGAAGGTCTATGCTTCCATCTATTGGCCCCACCCTCTGGTGCTAAGATGGGAGGGATTCCTTCACAGTACATGCCTTTTAGGAGAGACTGGAGGTGGCTTTTCATCTTACGGGCAAGCATACAGTTGAGAAAAAGAAGCTTTATCTGCAATTCAAAACTATGAAAACAGCATTTTCAATAAGAAACAACTCATCATGAAGTCGGTTCCAGAATGCACAAGAGTAGCCATTTCTTGAAATGTGAGCCATTCCTTTAGTGGCAAAATATTCTCCCATTCCCTGATTGAACATAGTGTAATGAACATTCAATTCAATATCAAGAGACAGCAAACAGAGCAAGGATGGAAGAAAGCAGGATGAGGACTGGCACAGCCTCCAAAACTAGTGTGGGCAAGGGAACATGTTTAGACGTATAAATAAATATGCAGACAGAAAACCAAATCCTACAAATAAAATATAAGATGCTTCGTAAGGTGGAATGCTGTTCTATTTTTCACATATGAACAGGAAGCGGTGTTTAATTAAAGCCCTTCTGAATGTTGCTAAGTTTCTTGGTGGAAAATTGTTTATGGAACTGGCTTGGTGCTCCTAGGCTTATGATATAAGATACCCAGACATGCAGTCTTTTACTTGCTTAAATCCCAAATACTTTCTGCAGAGTCAGTCTGATTACTACATTTCAAGCAGTTAAAATCGCTTAAATGTAAGCCTAGAATTTTGTGAGAATTCTATAAATTTTATCCCATATTATTTAGATGAGTCAGCTTCATCAGAAAATCTATTGGGGAAAAATAAAAGCAGTAATGCACAAAAAATATACATACATGGTGCAAAAGAGTTTCCTATTTTGCACCAAGGAATTATGCATGTATCAGTTGGACTTTGGGCTGTGATCACCTAGAAGAGCCTGCCAATTATTGCCATATGTGAATGTGGTTTCTGTATTCTGGACACTTATCCCCTAGGATTTAGACTAATAGCTGTGGCCTTTTCCTTCTCATTAACTGTGAGAAAAAAGCTATCAGACAGTGGAGACTTTGGTCAGTGCCAACATGATGCCGACTGGGGCAAGTGGCAGTAAGCTGAGAGGGCCAATGTCACCTAGCACAACTCTGTACTTATTAAGAACTAAGACTTAAAAAAACTAAATGATCACCAAGCCCTGTGTTTTTACATTCAGTAAAGGAATTTTTTCCCCCAAAGTAAGGACAAGATGTGGAGGGAAGGCAGCCAAGTTTGAAAGTGTTTGCTGGTGGATGTAGCAGGCTCCAAAATAAAATAAAAAACTTGCCACATGAAAGGTTGACCGCGTGAATCTCTACAAAGACACACAGGCTTGAGCTACAAAGTTGGAGATAATAGTTTCATTTAGCCCTGAGAAGACCTTCTTGGCTTTGGTCTGCCCACAAGTAAACAAGAGGATTTCCGAAGACAGTAAATGTATTAGTGAGTTATTTGTGACCAGATAAACTGGCATTTCATTGAAGAGTAAAATTTACCTTGTCATGTATATGGATTTAGATACAAGTTATGTTGAAATAATGTTGTCTATGAATATCTCGGTAGTTTTAAGGAATGAATAGAAGATTTGTCACCTGTCTATTAAGAGCGATCTTTGGAAGGAGGAAGCTATTCTGTGTTGTACTTCTGTAAACTCTTTAAGAGTAGAATTTCAATGGAGAATGATTATGATAGCATAATATCCCAAAGAGCAAACATCTTCAAAAGAAGGGAACTAAGAAAAGGTAATTGTGGTTTAATATTCCTCAAATCTATTGATAAACTGAGTTGCTTTATATATTTGCAAGCATCTGTGCTTATTATCCAAGTATTTAATTAATGTGGTAAAATGTTTCACTACTAAATTCTAATATGCTTTTTTTTTTTTTTTGCGAGACCAGGTTTCTCTGCAGCTTTGGAGCCTGTCCTAGAGCTAGCTCTTGTAGACCAGGCTGGTCTGAGACTCACAGAGATCTGCCTGCCTCTGCCTCCTGAGTGCTGGGATTAAAGGCATGAGCCACCACCACCTTGCTTTAATATGCATTTTAAGACATGTTTAATATTCACAAACCCTATTAACATCTTTTAAACATTCCCATTTTATGGACAAAGAACCTGAGGCATGAAGATGCCTTGCAATTTATTCAGTTATATAATAGAAATTGGCAGAGTCAGATTAAAAATGAAGTAGTTCAAATTTATGCTATTAATATTAATATGTACCCACGAAAATCAAATATCCTCATAGTTTATCAACAGTAAGGTTTACTACAAATTATTAGTCTAATATTATGATATATAGGGTGGGCCTGCTCATAATTTCTCATCTGCTTTATCATAAAGATTATACATTAGCAAATAGCAGTAAAGCTTTAATAGAATCTGTGCAATGTGTTTCTTTTTTTCTGTTTTTGAAGACGGTATCTGGTGCAGGTTAAAATATAAATCAAATATTCTGGTTTAATTGCCTTATGTTCTGAAATGAATTAGACAATTCACCAGAAATGCATCACTTTTTCTAACATATTAATAATTTAAACTACTTTAAAAATAAAAGCTATATGGGATTTAATCAGGACTGATTCTGCAAATAGATGCTTTGCTCGTGTGTGTGTGTGTGTGTGTGTGTGTGTGTGTGTGTGTGTGTGTGTGTGTATTATGTAATGATCTCTGCAACCGGGTTAACTAACAGAACCATCATTTCATGTAGTCCAAGCTTAAGCTTTCTTTCACCATCCTGCTGCCCCTCTATGCATCTCTTACTGTCTTTGATATTACCTAGACATAATGGATTGTGGTCCTTTATCTATAACAACTTCTCGACTTCTGCCTGTCAGGTCTTGCTTTGATTACTTCGACAGACTTCTCTCTGGAGCCTTCTGACTCAGGTCAATACATTTTCCTCATGTTGCAAGAATGAACTTTGAAACATAAATCTGATTCCTGTGTACCTCATGCGTGAAGTTTCAATGACTTCTGACAACACTCAATATGTATTAAAAGCAGTCCCTTAGCATGCAACTTCCAAAGTATTTCATGGCTTGATTGATCTGCATGACACCCAAGATTAGTTTGATACCCACACTTTCTGTTCCACTGATATTCAGCGTTAGTTTTGTTCTCTTTCATATTCTTACCAATCCGTTCCTGCCCCTCAATTTTCAAACAAAAAGTCAACTTTCCAACTTGCTCTCCCTTTACACATCACATAAATCCTTGAATTTAGTTTGCACACATTATAGAAAATTGCAGTCTTTATTTCAATATTAGATATTAAACATAATCACAAATATTTCTGTTCAGTTAAACTCTTGCTTCTCTTAATTTTAATCTTACTTAAAATATTTACTTTGATAAAGAAGAAGATTTAGTAAATATAATACATATTTTCTTACCCCGAAGATGTTGCGTTCATCAACGTTTTCGTTTTTTCTATATTTTTCATTCATTTTACATAAAAAAGTTTCCCCTCCCTTCTCTCCTACCTTTCCTTCCCCTTTCCCATCTAGCCCCTCTACATCCACTCCTCCTCCATCTCCATTTAGAAAGTTAAAGGCACCCCAAGGACTTGCAAAAAGCATAGCCCATCAGGTTGAGACAGGATGGAACTCTTCACCTTTACCTTCCAGATCTGGATCATCAACATTTTTTAAAAGAAATATTTAGGGATACTAAGGGAGACATTTTAAATTTTATATTACAACTTATGATTGGTCCCTTGTATATATTATTGTACATTCTTTATATTTGTTAATTATGTATAACATAAATATGTGTATATGAATTATGTTGTATATTTTTATATTTATCAATGAATGGAACAAATAATTTTTTAATAAATCTGCTCACCTTCTTCCCAGTATTTCATTTTGAAGCCTTATCACTATCATGAGATTGATGCTCAAAGGGATAATCTCTTAAAATACCTGTGGCTAGCTATACATAGCAATTAGACATGCAGAATATGACAATAAGGTATTAAGAGATGAAAGCGGATTCTCTTCCTCCTTTAAAATTCATTGGTGTCTTTATGGAAGCTCTTTGTGAGATGGCATCTCACTATGTAACCCAGAATACCTTGAACTTTGCATTTCCCTATGTTTCTCCAAGTGTTGTGTCATTGGCATGTGCCATCTTGTCCAGTACCGCAAACTATGGCCAACATTACGCCCAGGTATATGTGTCATTTATGAACATATAATTGCATCATTATTTCATTTACATACATGTAACTATAATGGGAAATCATTATATCTTATCAATAAAAAGTGATTATTTTATACTTTAAATGGGTTGACCCATAATGTGACATTGAATAGGTAAAAATTGAAAAAGTTTGATACTAAAAGATACAAATATCCCAAGGGAAAGGAAATTATGGATAATTGTGAACCATCATGTGAATGCTAGGAACTAATCTTACATTCTATGCAAGCGTTACAGGTACTCTTTGGACATCTCTCACACCCCTGCATTAATTAAGTTCAGCTTGAAAATAATTTATGATGTTTTCTCAATATACAGTAAGAGTTTCTTGTTTCAGCTAATAGCATATGTAATTCAGTATGTGATAATGCTCCCATAATAAATTTATCCCCAAATTCCTCTAATAAGGAATAAAGTATGCATAAGCATGGCCAACTCTTCCTATAGGATCCATTTGCTTGTCTAGATGCTTAAGATACTGATGAAAAGTATAACCTGTTGTAAAACCAGTTGCTATGGAAATACAATCAGAAAATTAACTGCCTTGTGCATATTGAAAGATCTATTATCTTTATGCCCAATGTTCATGTAAAGTAGTTACACTAAGTTTTCTGTGTGTGTGCATGTGTATGCCTGCATATGAGACTAGGGTTGCCATTGATTATCTTCTTTGATCATCTTACGTTTTAAAACTAGATCTTTCACTGAACCTGCAGCTCTAATGTGGTGTCACTGAACCTATAGTTCACTGGTGTGCTTAACTGACTCTTCAGTGAACTTCAGAGATCATGTCTTTGCTTGTCCTGTACGCAAAGGGTAAGAGAAGCCCTCTACATGTGGGAGGGTGAAACTTGGATGATCTGAGAGGCCATTGGCTATAGGGTCAAGATCTATCATGGTGCATGACCTAGCTTGTTGGAGCCCATCTCCTATGGTGGGATGCCATGCTCAACATTACTACAGAGGGAGGTGCTTGGTTGGTCCTGCACCCACTTAATGTGCCAGACTTAGTTGACTCCACATGGGAGCCCTTACCCATTTGGAAAAGTGGATGAGAGGTGGGCTGTGTGGGGGGGTGGTAGGGCGGGAGGAGGGATGGGAGGAATGTAAAATGAAGTTTAAAGAATTAAAGAATTTAAAGAATTAAATTTATAAACAAAACTTAATAATAGAAAACCACTTTTTGTTAACTTCGGTGATTTTCTTGAAACACTAAATGACACAGGTCTCCATGAACGTTGAAAATAAGGCAACTACAGTATAGTACTTGTTATGCTGCATACAGTTCTAACTGCTAGCTTTCAGAGAAGAACTCTCAAGGGTTATGCAGGAAATGTAGGGAATCTATCTACATTTCCAAAGACAACAAAATGTGTGGTGCTGGAATAAGATGTAGCAGTCTCAGGACTCTTTCCACTTCCTTCTTAGTTCTTAAACTTTCTCAGTTCATAACCAGGGTCTAAACCAAATTAACTAGATACAAAACAAGATCAATGATTGCCTTAAGGAATTAATGAAGTCAATCAAATATGTACATATATACATATATATGTGTATACATATATACACAAAAAAACAGGAGAAAAACATATATGTATAGTGTGTGTGTGTTCCTCCTGTTTTGGCTTGATATGAGGTTGTTTTGAAGAAATAGAGAGAACATGAAGTTGGGTAGGTAGGAAAGCAAGTAGGATTTCAGAGGAGTTGGAAGAGGGTAAAAGGATCATCAATATGTCTAAAATATTTTTAAACAAAAAGTTAAATAAAAACTTATTAAAAATATTCTGAATAAAACAAGCAAACAAATATGAGGCATGAATAATTCAAAGTATGCAGTTTCTATTCTCACCCTGATGTATAGTGGGGATTTAAGTGAGAGAAATGTAAAACTTTGTACAAACTTATACATAATTACAAAAGTGTCTACTTCAGTACCAAAAGAGAAAATCATAATGTCTCTCTCCATATTACCCATTACTTTGAGAATGGCAGCACTGAACATGGATGGACACATCTGAGCTTCTTTGGGATAACCAGGGGAACATGTACGCTTGTACTGTAAGCCTCCTACTGGGGGCCTTCTTGTTATATGTCTCACACATCTCAGTTGCTTGGACCTCAAGAGTGAAACAGGTTTGCTGCCTACAAGTAATGAATTTTAATATTTCTGTAACAATTCCTCGTGATTCTTTTATTCATGTTTCCCTTTCATTTCACCCGTGATTAAATATATGGACCCTCCTCATTCTGTTCATTACATTGCATCTACCAAATTAAAAGTTGGATTTTAGGTTGTCCCAGTCATACTACAAGGAAAATATATTTGTATGTGTAGTTAGAAATTTCCTGGCTTTAGGAGTCTTGATTATATTTATTTCATATCACTGTTAAGCACCACCATGTATTGTTAGAGCACCTGCTTGTCAGGTAATTCTACATCATTGATATCAGAAGAAAAAGATTTTGACAAACAAATTTAAAATTTGTGTGAAATTCTTTCATTGAAAAAATTTTTAGTTAAATGGTAAGTTTTACCTAAAAGAAGACAAAACCTTTTATGTGAAATTGAAATATTGCATATAAACATGCTATTCTTCATATTTTTAAAGATTCATTTCTCTATTAACAGTTTCAAAATAGTTGAGAGGCTTCAGGAATGTTTTCTTCAATATATAATTGTTTGAGATAAAAGAGGTCCATTCCTTGATAGCAGCCCTTATGTTATTAGGACAAACATTACAAGCAGGCTTTAAGATCTCATATCTTGCTTGTCCTTAACGCTCTCCCAATTAGATTCCAGTAGCTCTCCTTTCCCATAACCTTGCCTGTGTGACTGCTCCTCCATCTGGCCTAAAGTGTTTGGAAAGATGTATTGAGCTAGTCTTTAGGGTGATATCCTGTGCATTTATTTTAGCTTGAAATGGTTGTTGGGATGAAATCTATTCTTATCTGTTTACAGAACAGGTTTCAGAATACCTATTTGCTTCCACTCCTGGACCATGTACTTACCATAATCATAAAAGTACATTAAGGAGCACTATCCAATTACATTATTCTTTTACCTTGTCTTACTGGTACCTTAAAACGGCTTAGCCATAAAATTTTTAAAAGCAAATATTTAATGAAGCTTAATATTAACAGTCCTCTAACTGATTATGCTATAATAATATTACATATTACATATATATTATATTCTACTAATTTAACAATAAGGCAAAATACACAAATTAAACATGATAGCTTTATTTTAAATCCAATGGGTTTCAAATTATAACATCATTTCAGTAATTTGACTAAAAAATATAAATGAAATAACAAACTTACAGCATTATAAGAATGATTAAGGTATACATGTGAAAACTGAAGACATTTCTTTAAAATGTTTAATGTATATTCATTTTAAAGTATAAATCCACATGCAACAGTTTTTGATAAAATTCAATGATAATGCTTTTCCTTTGATCATCAAATGTCAGAGTGTCACCCACTTCAGAGAGTTGGTGATTAGCATGGTAAATAAACTCACAAATATTCCTGTTTTGTCTTGCCACTCAAAACTTGGTATGTTTTTCCTTCACGTTTGACATCTTTCTTAGATTTTCAATTAATTTCTAGATTTTAAAAATACTACCCTATTTCTTGAAAAATTTTCTCAAGTGGAGAACTAATTACTTGCGATCAAAAGTGTGAAATTCACATTAGCAGGTTATCAGAATTTGTAGTCGACCATCATGTTCAGCCATGGTGCATTTTTAAAGAAATATGGGGAAGTAAGGAGAATGAGGAACAGGGTAATATAGTAGAAACCAGTGCTAATAAAACCTGTGATGAGTGTGTGTGTGTGCATCAGAATGTTAATGGAAACAGACTGGAACAGAGAGATGGGTGGGAGACTTCAGCAGTACATATATACATCCTTAACATATTTCGCATGCATATGGCTTGTACTCAATGTCCAAATCACACAAAAACACACACACACACAATGTCTTTGTCTTATATGTCAATCAATTTAGCTTTGAATATCTCTAAGTTTATTTTCTAACAGAGAACATTCATCATATTTGGTGAATTAGGAAAAGTGGATAAAACATAAGAACAGATGATACAAAATTTTGACCTGTTTTTAATGTAACAAAATACAAATATATTTCCATATAAAACATAAATGTTACCAAAAATGTAATTAATTGTCATTATGTACTCATAAAATACATGACTATAATATTATTTATTTAACTGCTTTCCAATTTTAAAGAATCATTTTTCTTCTAACTTATCAATATTATCATAACTTCATGTAGTTAAACATACCTTAGACAAAAACATTCTTTTTTTATTCACGTAAAGTAAATCTTCTGGTCATTACTCATCTAAAACTCCAGCCCCCATACTGTATTTTGAACTCTTAACCTTAGACATATAGCATATAGTATATTTCATATTTAAATATTTCCTTTAGATCTATTTTCTAAAAACTATAAAGATCAAGGTGGGATTGGTGGTGGTTCTTATTCTCTGCTCACAATTCCCATTCTGGAAAGGACATCCTAAGGCAACAAGGGGAGTGTTCAGGTGTAAGCAGGATTTAGCTCTTCCCTAGTTCCTATTGGGACAGTCCCTAAACATTTTAATTCTATTATAGTTTCAGGACAACTTCTAATTCTAAGTCAAAGTTTCAAATGGATACTGCTTCTGTCTTAGGTGTGGATTTGGGTATTGAACATTGACATTCATGGTGCTAAGATCTCGTAAAAGTCGTATTCTTTCTCTCCATTTACATTTCTGTTAATGAATCTTTTTCCACTCTTAGGACAGACAGTTCTTCCTAGAAAGCAAAGTAGAGAAATGATAGCAAAACATACTGTCAGCGTCAGGCACATTTAGCACTCTCCATGGCGAAAGCACACTGGGCATATTTCATGTTACTGGCACCTCTCCTGCTTAATCTGATAGGACGCCAACAAACACAATACAATCTTGTTGCCAAGCCATTTTGAACCATACCATATTGTTGTGGTAGCATTTTGCCTTAGGCACTTTTTTTTTTAAAGAAAGGAAGTAGCCCAAGAAAGAAACACTTGATCATTTTGTCAGTGATGTGATTTGCAGGCAGTTTAATGACTAAACAGAGGCACTTCCAATGCATGGAAATGTCCTAGTCTTGCCACCAAGCATTGTACCTCTATTCAGATGACAAAGAATAGAATTCCTGTAAGATTGGGCAGTCCAGCTTATTTGGAGAATAAACAGTTGCTTTGACCTTGTACTGGCAAATAGCCCCTGTCAGACCTGGATTTGTAGGGCCAGGAAATTGACTATTTAGTTGGTGGTGGTTCTGGCCAATAGTTTGTGTTTATAGCTGGGAATTGGTGGTATAGCCTTGTGTGTAGCAACTAATGTCTGAATACTGAAAGAGTACTATTTACCAACAGCTTTGTTTTATAATTTAAAGTTAATTCAAATTGAAATGAGCCTTTTAAACCTTAATTAGGACCATGTTTCTTCCAAAAGTCAGCCACATTAGTCAATTGGGAGACAAACTTCGCTTTGTAGCCAAAGGCTGTCTAATTTCTTTCAACAGTAGCCACCAAGGTTTACTAAGTGCATTTGTTTTTCTTTCACTATGGTAACCTGATCCACTCTCGGTATCAGCAGAGCTCAAACTCATCAATTACAACCTACAAAAAAAGTGTGCTGTGTGCTTTGGGGAGGAGCCAACCTTGAGTCTCAAAATGCTTCTGTAACCATTACTCAGTATATGCACTGTGCCTGCAATACATTGTGTTTCATTCTTTTCTTCTTTATTCTCTGTTGGGGCTGGTATTTTTAACCTGCTCTGTGGGCATAGAATGTTTAATTTCTACTTAATTGTTTTGCCTTTTCACCTATTGAGTTGCAATTCTCAAGAAACTTCTAATTCTTCCTCTGCAGATTAAAATAATGTTGATTTCCTTCTGTAATTTTATTAATATTTGCTTTGTTCCTAGATTAATATAGGCAGGTGCCTTGTTCTAATTTGCTTTCTGTTGTTGTGCCCAGAAGCATCTTAGGAAAGCAAAAGGGTGTATATGTCACCCACGTACTAATCATAATCTATCATGCATGGAAGCTAGGGCAGGAGCTTAAGCCAGGTCAGAGGAGAGACAAGGACCATGGAGTAAAGCTGCTCACTGGCTGGTTCTCCCACAGGCTAAGCCCTCGTGCCTTTCTTAGCTTGCTTTTTCATGTGGCTCAGGTAAACCTCCCAGGGATGACTGTCCCACATCAATGAGCAATCAAGAGTGTGACTCATAGACAGGACCAGATGAACTAAAGGAGGCTATTTCTCAAACAAGATTTTTCTTCCCTGGCATGCCTAGGTTTGTGCTATGGTGAAAAATGTAACCCAGATAGGTACCACCCCATGTGTTCCATGGTAGTTATCTTTCCTTTTTCTGTAAATTTAGGGACCTTCTCAGTAAGAGAACTATTATATCCTCATTAATTCACCACTCCGAATAAGAGTAATAAAGCCTAATTAGGAAAGAAAGGCAAACTCATGCTCAGTGCAAACTAATCCAAAGAAAGTAAAGGCACTTTCTTTTAAACTGTATTTTTAGCATTTGGTCATCTGACAATTTTCTTTACCATTAAAAGAGAATAAACTCGTATCATTTTGTAATTTTTAAATTTAAGTTAATTTCAACATTTTGATTAACTTTCACCAAATCAGATCTGTGTGATCATATGATTATTGAGTATTGTAAATGCACACATGTCTATCTCTCTACAGATATGTATCCCTATCTACAAATACAGATGGATGCTAAAGGAAGATGTCTGTATTCTGATCCATCATCTTATTTTACTTTTTGTAACACTGAACATAGAGTTTTGCTGGGTACCAGAGGTTCTTCTGTCTCCACCTCACCCACAATCCTGAGAATATAGGTATATAAACTGTCACATCCGGCTTCTTCTTTTTTTTCCCATATTCTTTTATTTTTTTCCATTCAAAAAAATTACATTTCTTCCCCTTCTTCCAGTCCCCTATCGCTCCCCACTCCCTCCCGCTGCTTCCTTAAAAGAGGGCATGGTGCCCAGCCCTGTGGGAAGTCCAAGGCCCTCCCCCATCCATTCCGTCCTAGGAAGGTGTGCATCCAAATCGACTAGGTTCCCAAAAAGATAATACATGCAGAGGAGATAGGTCTTAGTGTCATTGTTGATGGCTTCTCATTCTGCCCTCATTGGCAGCCACATTTAGAGAGTCCAGTTTGATCATATGCTCATTCAGTCCCGGTCCAGGGAAATGCAAATCAAAACAACTTTGAGGTAATCTTACACCTGTCAGAATGGCTAAAATCAAAAACACCAATGATAGCCTATGCTGGAGAGGATGTGGTGTAAGGGGAACACTCATCCATTGCTGGTGGGAATGCAAACTTGTGCAACCACTTTGGAAATCAGTGTGGCGGTTTCTCAGGAAGTTGGGAATCAACCTACCTCAGGATCCAGCAATACCACTCTTGGGAATATACCCAATAGATGACCAATCATACTACAAAAGCATTTGTGCAACTATGTTCATAGCAGCATTATTTGTAATAGCCAGAACCTGGAAACAACCGAGGTGCCCCTCAATGGAAGAATGGATCAAGAAAGTGTGGAATATATACACATTAGAGTACTACTCAGCGGTAAAAAACAATGACATCTTGAATTTTGCATGCAAATGGATGGAAATAGAA
>PVIU01013445.1:30455-50229 GCA_004026605.1 Ondatra zibethicus | reverse complement strand
TTTTCATTCTTCTACATGTTGATATCCAGTTTGCCAGCACCACTTGTTGAATATGCTTTCTTTTTTCCATTTGATATTTTTTGCTTCTTTATCAAAGATCAGGTGTTCAAAGATGTGTGGATTGATATCCGGGTCTTCTATTCGGTTCCATTTGTCCTCCTGTCTGTTCTTATGCCAGTACCAGGCTATTTTCAGTACTGTAGCTCTGTAGTAGAGTTTGAAGTCAAGGATTGTGATACCTTCAGAAGTTCTTTTATTGCACAGGATTGTTTTGGCTATTCTGGGTATTTTGCTTTTCCAAATGAAGTTAACTACCGTTCTTTTGAGGTCTTTGAAGAATTTTGCTGGGATTTTGATGGGCATTGTGTTTAATCTGTAGATTGCATTCGGTAAGATTGCCATTTTTACTATAATAATTCTGCCTACCCAAGAGCATGGGAGGTCTTTCCACTTTCTGGTGTCTTCTTCAATTTCTTTCTTCAAAGATTTAAAGTTCTTGTCAAACAAGTCTTCCACTTGTTTGATTAGAGTTACTCCGAGATATTTTATGCTCTTAGTGGCTATTGTGAAGGGTGTTGATTCTCTGATTTCTTCCCTGCCCTTTTATCATCTGTGTACAGGAGGGCTACTGATTTTTTTTGAGTTAATGTTGTATCCTGCTACATTGCTGAAAGTATTTATGAGTTGTAGAAGTTCCTTGGTAGAATTTTTGGGATCACTTATGTAAACTATCATATCATCAGCAAACAGTGAGAGTTTGACTTTTTTTTATCCAATTTGTAACCCCTTGATCTCCCTTTGGTGTCTTATTGCTCTAGCTAGGACCTCAAAACTATATTGAATAGATATGGAGAGAGTGGACAGCCTTGTCTTGTTCCTGATTTCAGTGGAATCGCTGGGAGTTTCTCTCCATTTCATTTGATGTTGGCTGTTGGCTTGCTGTATATTGCCTTTATTATGTTTAGCTATGTTCCTTGTATCCCTGCTCTCCCCAAGACAGTGTTTAGTTTCTAACTTCGAATCAAGCACATCTTACACTTATTTATCTCAAAAAATTTTGATAATAAGATGTATTGAAAGGGTATAAATCCCTTACTGTAAATAAACAGTACAAAATTCCAACGACAGCCTTATACCTGGTTAATAGTGCTCTCAAATCTGGAAAGGCAGCTGTGGTTCTCTAAAACAGGCCTATGCTTCAGAGATCCCTGCTAACAATCGAGTGTCTTAAGTGGGTCTTAATGAAGTAGGACTTCATGGTATGAAACTATTTTAGGACATAGTATGCCAGGGTTACAGCAGCAATACTGCCATTGTCAGAGGTCACAGAAGCGCTTACTGCTGTACCTTTCATGAACAACAGAGCAGTTGCGTTCCAGGAAACAAAAACCACGTGACCCACTGCACTTCATTCACATCTGTACCATCTTTCCTCGGCGGAGAATATGTCATCAATCTTTTCTGTAAGAATTCCAAGTGTTGAATGCAACTTTGCATTACGTCGCCATGTTTTGCCTTATTTTCCAAGCACACAGAGCAATGTGGTGGAATAATATGTCCACATAGAAGTAAGGCCTTCAGAGAAGCTCCAGAGCTAGAGAAGATCGCTCATGTTGCACAATGTGCTCTCCAAAGGCCAAATTGTTGAAATGAAATCCATGGAGGCATCCCGTTTGCTTTTCAATGCCACACTAACTTTATCCGGGTAAAATCACAATTTCAGTTCTTCAGCCAGTAAGTGGACACATATGTTTTCCTATGCAGTTAATAAAAAGATCAGGTCAAGTTGAATGTGCCAAAATAACTTTTCTAGCCAGATATTTTAGCAGCTTGAAGAAAATTAGAGAAGGGATTTCCTTGATTGTTTTCCATAGTTTGATAGGCTAAAAATGAAACAAACAAACAAACAAACAAAAATCCCCACTTCTTTAACAACAAATAAACAACAACACTTTTTATCCACCTGGGAATGGAGCATCCCTTCTCTGTCCTCTCTGACCTGACAGCCTCCAAGGGAAGATACTTAGGGACATGTTTAGATGGGAATGATTCCCCCACCCTGCGGTCATCTGTGGCTGAAGTTAGAGCAGCTGTTTTGCAGCCCCTTTGGTGGGTCTGCGGTCAGCGAGCACTAATTCCTGGTGGCATGGATGCCTCACAGGGGAGTGTCTGCTTAAGAATATCCATTTCTGCTCTTCTTGCCTTTGTCTTGTTTCCTCCTCCTTCGGCTTTCCTCAATAGCTCCTTTGTCTTTCTTCTGGGTGTGTATGAGAATTCAGGGACAGGCAGCATTGCAACCACTTTCTTGAAATTTCCTGTCCCCCCCACGGACAACTGAGACCCTGTTACTTGAAGGCAGTAGAGTTTCAGACATGGGGGTTCTCTCTGGAATCACGGCACCATCTACAGGAAAGTGTTGTGAGGTTTCTGCCCCTTTCCCGGCAGTTCTTCTGGACCCTCTGGTAGATTCTTTAGGTAATGTCTGCCGAGGTCCGCCTTTTGAACATCCATGTGTCCAGTCAGTCTCAATTACTCCAGCTTGAGAATAGCTTTGACTGTGACCAATTCTTCTCTGCTTTAATGTCACCACAGTCTTTGCTCAGCCCTGTGGTGGATCTCCCTTCACAGGCTTGGGCTCTATTAGAGTCTTCATCGTTGTCACTGGACCTGTGAGGGTCCTTACTTCAGTTCTGTCTCGTATTTTCTGCGAAAGAAGAAAGTTGGTAGAGGATGAGAAGAGTGTGATTCTATTCCTTGTTCCTTGAGTTTCAACAACTTTTTGTTTTTCATATAGTTTCCTAGTCGTTCTCATAACAGGGTCAGGATTCACCCTGTATTTCACAAGCTAATCCAGAAGGACTTCATGCGAATCTCTGTGAGTTCAAGGCCAGTCTGCTTCTACATAGCGCGAATCCCAAGGCAGTCAGGGCTACACAGTGAAAATTTGCTTCAATTTTTTTTAAAAAAGGAATGCATAGTAAATTTGCATAGTTCTATGCATGGCGGCCATGCTAATCTCTGTGTTGCTTCAGTTTTAGTATATGTGGTGCTGAAGGGAGCACAGGACTTAGATCTCTTTTTTGAAAGGAACCTAATGCTCTATTTAAAGTTGCTATGATCTTCTTCGTGTGCAGGCCTTGTTCAGGTAAAGGTAGCTGGTACTTCAGACTAAGCTGGGCGGAGAAGTCTTTTGTAATTTGTAACAAAGACATTCTGCTCAAAAAGCTTGACAGCGTTTAAATGAATGGGAGAAATGTGTAGATTTTATGATCCAATTGAATACATTTTTCTATGTTCATTTAAAATGTTTGTGAATTTTGCCACTCTCAGTGTTACTAGTCTTCAAAGATTTGTTCCTGACATTTAATTAAAGGCATGGAATGACACTTATTAAATATGATACATAGATGCCATGCTGGGAACTAAGGCATGCTGTGCTCAGTGTTTTGTATAATATTATGAACACAGACAGCTTCAATAAACAGAAAAGGGAGCCTGGAGAGATGGTTTAGCATTTAAGAGCACATACTGCCCTCCCAGAAGATCAGAGTTCAGTTCCACACATGCACACTGGGTGACTGGCCCACAGCCAGCTGCAAGTCCAGGTCCAGGATCTAAGTCGTCTGGCCACCACAGATACCTATAGGAGCATGTGCACAGATGCACACAAAATTCCCCCACACAATTTAAAGACAAAGACACACAAAGTGGATTATGAAAAAAAATCACATGTAAGCTGATATATATACATAGCAGAATTTTATATGGTTATAAATAAAAATAAAATTATGATGCTTTTCAGTAAAATGAATGGAACTGGAAATTATTACATCTGGGCTGGACATAGTGGTGCACATCTTTAATCTCAGCAGTCTGGAAGTGAAGGCAGGAGGATGTCTGTGAGTTCAAGGACACTCTGACCTACATAGTGAGTTCCAGGCCAGCCAGGGCTACGTAGAGAAACTCTGTGCGCCACCCTCAGCCCCAAAGAAGACTGAGGACAAAACCACATTTTCTCTAATAGGTAGAACTTAGATTGTAATTTTTATGCATGTGTGTGTGCCTCTCTGTCATAAAAAAAGAAAGGGGATGGTGGAAAGAGAAAGGGGGGCCTAGGGAGGATTGAGGAGGAGCGGAAAGAAGGCCCAAGAATACCTGCAACAAAAGAGCACAGGTGTGTTCTGGGGACAGGAATCGCAGGAGAGCAAGGTCAGGGATGTATGTGAGGGCGTGGGAAACAAAGCTCAACGAAGACAAAAGTATTCATATAATGTCATAAGGAAACTTGTTACTTCATCAGTTTTGTTAAAAAATGAATAAAAAAAGATCAACAGAAAATGATGATGCAGTCTGTACTTGCCTAGCATGAATGAATTAATCCATAGAACCAAAATGAAAAACGGAAGATGGTACAAAGTGTATTTGGCTATTTGAGATACTGGAAAGCCTTTCAGGTGTTAGATCAGCACCCTGAAGTCACGTCCTCCGCCAAAGACAGCATGCTTGTTTCATTATGTATCAGGGTTTCATTATGCTGCGGTGGTAGTCCCGGAACTCCCTCTGTAGTTCAGGCTGGCCTCAAACTCACAGAACTCCACCTGCCTGTGCCTCCCTAGGGCTGGGATTAAAGGCATGCACCACCATGCCCAGCTGATTGTTTTGAGACAGATCCCCATTAGGTGCTCCAGGCTTGCCTGGAACTCCTATCTGCCTCTGCCTCCCGAATGCTTACACCTCCTACCTGTTCTCAGCCGAGGTTGGGTCTGTCCACACTGTAGATCATTTTGCCTCGCAGCTTCAAGCTGTGTCATCAAAGCAAAGAAATAGAAGAAAATTAGCCAATCTATATTTCTTCCTTGCTGAGGGTTATGGATCGAGGCCACATCACATCCTGCTTGTAGAAGAAACCAACCAAGAAGTAGCCGAAAGCTCTTTATGGACTAGCCTCCTAGCCCAGGCCACCACTGCCAGCTTCTCTGTGGCCTAGTCCTCTCCTTGGGCACAGTCAAGGCACATCCACCGCAAACAGCCTCTGTTCACTTCTCCCAAATTTTATTATAGAACCTTCCAGACCCTTGGGTCCATAAGACACTATTTTTCGATTGCTAACTGGCCATGCCGCTAGTGTCTTAAGGAATCTTTTCCAAGAGCAGACCCTTGGCCTGCAATCCGTACAGCTCAGAAATCTATTTGCAAAGACCGCTACATATCATTGGTCTGATTTAATTCTGCCTCCCTCTGCCCCCCTCCTTCCTCTTGCCCTCCTTCTCTTTCTCCCCATTCTCTTCCTTGTTGTTTTAGTCACACCAGAGAGTAGATTTTTCCCTGGAGAGACTGTGTGATTCCACCCGCTGTCTCCCAAGTACCATTATCTCTGTAAGGCTTTCTAACCCATAATTTCCCAGGGCAGTTTCTCTGAAGCTAGCTCTGCCATCATTACATAAACACTCCCAGAGAAAATCTCCTACCTAACAAGGGACTCCAAAATTTTCCCGGTGAGCATTCAAGGCACTTGAACACATGGATTCAGGGTATGTTTGGTGCCCCATCTCCCAAGTGCTCTGTGCTTTTGGAAAACCGCATGTTGACCTGATTCCTTAAGGGACGCTTGCATTCCTTGTGTACCTCTTTAGCAGGCTGGGGATTAAATGGACGGATTCTAGCCCTTTGTACATGTGTGATGGAAGTATGCATTCAATAAACTCTTTAAAGGATAATACTATCACCATCTCTTTAAAGATGTAGAAACTGAGTCTCAGGAAGTATATGGTTCCGTTTTTGTCTTTGGGAATGACACTGGGCTTATAGAGTCAAGAGACCTGATGACAACTTGGTAGTTATCATGAGTGGTATTATTTTGTTTTATGACAATGAGAAATGGATAAGGAGCTCTCTTACTATGTTTGTTATCATTTCATTTTTTCCCTTGAGATTGAAATGACACAGGTGCTTTGTAGAACTCCGGGAAAATCCATGAAACAAAAAGATGCAGGAACAAACACCCAGGAGCCTACCCCTTTCTGGGATTTGCTGACACCTAGTGGTGGGTGGATTAAAATAGACTGAGATAGGGGGAAAAAAGGAAGAAAAAAAGAAAACCTGGTTTCTTTGGCTTCAGTGGGCAACTCCAGCCTCAGCCCCCAGGGCTAGGATTACAGGCATGTGTTAGTATGTCTGAACTGAAGTTTAGAACATCACTAAAAGTACACAAGTTATAAATATACACCTTGATAACTCGCCTCAAAATGAACACATTTGTCTGGCTAGAAACCAAATTAGGAAAGACAACATTACTAGCATCCTATACACCACACAGATGTCCTCTTCCCCAGCCAGGTGCAGTCATTGTTGGGACTTATGAAAACAAAGGTAAATTTTGTCTGTTTTTTGAATTTTACTTAAATAGACTCATCCAGAAAGCACTCTTTTGTGTCTGCCTTTTTCTCACTCAACATTATCATTTCATTAATCATCTATCTGGTTGCATGAGAATGTAATTTATTTTCTGTTATTGCTGTATAGTGATTTATTGCCTAAATATAATGGGGAATAAAAAATTCACCATTGGTAAAATAATAAGACAAAATTAGTGAGAATATAAAATTCTTGGCTAGCATAATTCATCATGTTAATATGACTAATGAATACACAAGTCTACACTCTAAAAGTAGATATAACTTCTCTTTAAAGAGGAAAAATCTACAAAACTGACTGCACAAAGGGTGTAAAACAAGTTTCAACAAACTGCAAAGATTGAAATTGCGCAGAGTATATTCTCTGAGCATTATGAAATAAGTTAGACATTAAGCAAAAAACTAGAACTCACTGTATCTTTTGAAATTAAAAGGTATATTTTTATTTTATTTTTTTATGGGTGTAAGTGTTTTGTCTCTGTTGTATGTTTGTGTACCACATGCATACCTGGTACACAAAGAGGGCAGAAGAGGTCATCAGATCCCCTGGGACTGGAGTTATAGATAGCTGTGAGCCGCCATGTGTGTGCTGGGAAGTAAACCTGGGTCTTCTAGAAGAGCAGTATGTGCTCTTAATCTTTGAGCCCCAAGAAGTATACTTCTAAATAGCGTACTATTCAAAGAAGAAATAAAATAGATATTTGAAAAAAGTTTGAGCTGAGTAATAAGTAAAATCATAACATAAGAAAATTTGTGGGATATGAAATTCAAGCAGGCCTTTTTTCTTTGTGGGGTAGAAATTGACAGGTCCGTTTTAAAATAGCCTTGAATAGCCAAAAGCATGTAGTGAAAGAACAAAATTGAAGAACTCACAGTATCTGATTTTGAGACTTACTGTAAAGCACAGGCATGAAGAATGTGGTTTGGTGGACGAGATAGGCATACAGATCAATAAGCCAGAATAAAAAGTACAGAATTAGATCCACACATTTGGTCAACTGATTTTCAATAAAGGCATCAAGATAACTCAGCAGCAGCAGAAGAAAAATCTTTTCAACAAATTGTGGTGGGGACAGAGATGTGGAGATGAATCAGCCTTGATTCATAGCTTATATGAAAATTAGCTCAAAATGTGTCAGCAACCTAAATGTGAAAGCTTAAATGACAAATGACACAGAGAGCCTACACCATGAATATCCAATAAACAGGATTTATCAAAATTAAAATCTTCTTCTCAAGATACTGTTAAGAAAATGAAAAACAAAACCATAGGCTTGGGTAAGGTACTTGCAAAGCAGCAAAGCTAATGAAGGACCCATGAGCACAATATCTAAATGAACGGGGCCTGGGGATGGAGTTGAGCTGCGAGAGCACTTGCCTAGTGTGTGCAGATCCCTGCTTCTGTCCCCTTCAGCGCTGCATGCACCAGGTGTGCTGGTCCATGCCTGTAAACCCAGGACAATGAAGTGGAGACAGGAAGCTCAGAAATTCAAGTGTATCCTCAGGTACATGAGGAGATGGAGGACATCTCAACAAAAATAATAAACCCCAGTGCAAAATAAGTTTGGATAAAGCAAAACTCTCGTATAATTCCGATGGGAGTGGAAGATTGTAAGACAAGTTAAAAGCAGCTTTTAAAACAGCATTAAATACATCTTTTTTTATTGCCTAACAATCCAAATCTTACGTAATTTACACACTAGAAATGAAAATATAAATGAATACAAAGACTTATATGCAAATATTCTTAATAACTTTATTGGTAATTGGCTAAACCTGGAAAAGATCCAAATTTCCATTAACTGATAATGAATTGGCAAATTTTGCTATCTATACTTGTATGATAAAGACAAATTAATCTATTCAATCAATCCATAATGTGAATGCAACTCAAAAGCATAATATTGAATGAAACACGGGCCCTAAATGACTGGCATCATTTATATGATATTTTGAAAACATCAAAATTCAGACCACTACTTTCCAGGTTGGGGAGCGAGGATTGACTCCATGCGACATGAAGGAACTTTGTGGGGGTGATTAAATTATTGTGTATCATGGTTGTGGTAGGAGTTACATGACTTTATACAGTTGTCAGTATTCTCAGAACTTAGATGTGGAGGTGAATGCCTGTAATCCTAGCTCTCTGGAGGCTGTGGCTGGAATATCACCAGCTGTGCCCATGGGCTACATGGTGAAACTGTGTCTCAAAAACAGAAACCAAAGGCCCCAAACTATAAATCAAATATACAAAACAAAAGCTCATAGAACTTTACCATTAAAATAAATTTTAAGGCTTGGGAAAGCTATACCTCAATAAACCCAATTTGAAGACAAGGCCAGCTAGGGAGTAAGCTTTCAAAACATGTCTTAAGAAGTTGGAAAGAGAGCACTTGTTGCTCCTGCAGAGGACCTAGGTTCTGTTCTCAGTTTCCACACAGTGGCTCACAACCACCAGTAGCTCCAGTTTCAGAGTCTTCAATACGCTCTCTCTCTCTCGACTTCTATGAGCATCATCCATGCATGTGCTGCACACACATACTCTCAGGCAAAACATTACTAAACACGAAATAATAAATCTAAACTTTTAAAGAAACTACAAAATAACCTGCTAAATTACAGTGTGATACATTGTTGGTGATTGTGATGGCTATTCTTGGTTGTCAGCTTGACTACATCTGGAATTGATTAAAACCCAAATGACTTGGTGTGGGTCCCCTGGCCTGGATCAGCGGTTGTGCACTGGATGTCCCAGGCTGCAGAAGAGTTGGGGAGCAGGGTATCCAGCGAAGAAACCTGGGAGACTGTTTTGGGGGCTGCTAGTTTATTGAAATGGCAGGGCTAGCTTATATAGCTGGAGAGGATGTGGGGAGAGGGCAAGGGAAGAAGTGCTGCAGCCTGGACAGGGACTCTCCAAGCTTACCAGTTAGATTAGCAGACTGCTGGTTACATGACTTCTGAGAAGCCAGTTTTTTTGGGGGGAGGGCGGGTGACACGACAAAAGAAGCTTCACGAACTTTATCATGACATGGCCTTTGTCCCTATGAGTTGAGTCGGCACAAGCCTACTTCGGATAGGGAGCGGTCCCACTCCTGCTGTGCTCTCTGAGAGATGTCCGGTGTATGGTCAGTGCTCTACTGTCCCTCATCTGGCTTGGGAACCTACAACTTGGCACATCTGTGAGGGATTTTTTCTTAAAAAAAATTATTTGAAGCGGAAAGACCTAATTCTAATTTGGATCTTTGAGGTGGGAAGATATACTTTAATCCAGATCTTTTGAGGTGGGAAGATCCCCCTTTAATGTTGAAAGCCTATATAAAAGACATGGAAGAAAGAAGCTCTCTCTGCCCTCCCACTCCTCCCTGGCTCCTTGCTCTCACCTTGCTATCAAGTCCATTCCTTTACTGGTATTAGAGCCTACTTCTTTGGAATTCTGTTGTATACTGTGTATACTGAAGACCAGCTGAGACATCCAGCCTCATGGACTGAACAACTACTGGTTTCTATTCCTCTAGAGAACCTTGACTAATACAGTGTATAATTCCTCTTTTGTGAAGCTATAGTCCTCTTTCTTGGGTAGCATCTGATATCCTTGTCTGAATCAATCATTTCATTGAGGGGTATCATGAACTGGTAACTTTTGAATCTGATCATTCTCATATTTTATTAATCAATACTCTTTTAAATGAGAAGGAAATTATCCCTCTCACTACCTGGACTTTTGGGTTACCTGAAATATGACTCCATCTGAGAAGACACACAACTGCTTGATGGTTTTTCTTTAACAAAACTAATTTCCCCTGAGAATGTACTGCTTTTGCATGGTTAAGTCTCAGTTTTTCTCAGTTCAACAGTTTTAGAAAATATAAAAAAATCCTCTTTCAGATCAAACTGTGCCTTTGGGTGTCATTTTTTTCTTGAGACAGTGTCTCTCTACATAGCCTTGGCTGTCATGGAACTCACTGTGTAGATTATGTTGGCCTCGAACTCAGTGCTCCACCAGTCTCTGCCTCCCAAGTGTTGAGATTAAAGGTATGTGCAGCCATGGCTGACCCTGGATGTCATTTTTAAAATTGCTTTGGGTATGGTACTGGCACAAGAACAGACATACAAACCAATGAAACAAAACAGAAGACCCAAACATGAGTATATGTGACTATAGTCATCTGACATTTGACAAGATGTCAAAATATGCACTAGAGAAAAGATAGATAAAATAAAAATGGCTATGAAATGCCTCAAAAATGTTCATCATTCCTAGCAATCGGGGAAATGCAAATTAAAACAACTTTGAGATTTCATCTTTACCTCAGTCAGGATGGATAAGAATAACAAAACAACCAACAAATGTTGGTGGGGTTATGGGGTAAATAGAACCCTCCTTTACTGTTGGTGGGATTGCAAACTGGTCAGGCCACTCTGGAAATCAGTGTGCAGAATTCTCAAAAGCTAAAAATGAATCTACCTCATGACCTGGCTGTACCACTTCTTGACATATCCCCAAATGAGGCAGCGTCCTACTCCGCGGGTACTCGCCAGCAATGGCCATTGCTCTTCTATTCACAATACCCAGGAAATGAAAGCAATCAGAATGTCCTCCAACCTATACACCATGGAATACTATTTAGCTATAAAGAGAAATGAAAATTTCAGGTAAATGGATGGAATCAGAAAAGACAGTGTTGACTGAGGCAACCCAGACCTAGAAAGACAAACATTGCATATTCTCTATTATCTGAGGCTCCTAGCTCCCAATTTTCAGACATGAGTATATAACCTGGAATAACGGAAGAAAGCAGGAATGTTTAGAAAAAAGATTATGCAGGGGTGTGAGAGAGGAATAGCAGGATATAAGAGATATGAAGGGAGAAAAGGGAAAAATGGAGACGGGTGTTTTAACTGGTAAGAGGGGTGGGAAAAGGGATAAATAACACTAAGGCTGTTTGGAAACATCTTAAGGAAATGTATTTTATATTTGCCCAAAATTAGATATAACATATGCAAACATATGTTTATATATAACTAACTTAAAAGAAGTTATGTCACTTGGACTGACAGTGCTCCCTCCAAGAGCACTAATAAAACTCCAGCACCAAACAGGAGAAATCTCTTTTTAAGCTTTTGGTCAGGGAAATTAAAGAGACTCTCAAATTAATATAAGCTGTTGCTGTTGCCCTTGCTTGCTTGCCAGAGATGGATGGTTAAGCCTCTACCGCTGAAGACATCATGTACTTCAGACACAGGGCTCATAAGATTCAAGCTAGATCTGACCTGAAGCCTCCTCCCCAAGGACTAGCTGTCATAGTACCAGAAGGTGCTATGCAAGCTGCCAAGGACGGGAGTAACCAATATCCTACCCAGGTATGATGCCTACGAACCACAGCAAGGATTGGCTAAATTTACTTAAAAAGAGATAGACCCAAATTGTATTAAACATAAAACTCAAATTCCATCTATACATTGTAGTAGATAAGAAAGTGGAAGATGTACCAAGAGAAACTAATGAAAAGAAAACAGATGACACCTTATCAATAGTGGCCTATAGTATGGAGTAGAATTTCAGATAGAAAGGTCTAAAATGGGAAATGATAATATATAATGTTAATAAATATGGTTATGTCACTTAGAAAAATAACACATAGTCTTTTACGTAATTAACAATATAGTTTCAAAATATAGAGTTGAAGACATTATATATAGCCCATCTTTGGTGTCCATTAAGGTTCATGATCCCAGTGAAGACATCAAAATCTTCAGGTGTTCAATTTCTATCATATAAAATATGTGTATGTAATATATGTGAATGATCCTGTCGACTTTAAATTTTAGATTACTTACAATACTTAATAGTATTGTAAAGCTATGTAGACAGTTATGTTGTATTGTTAGGGAACAGTGGCTAGAAAACATCTATATATGTTCATTATAGTCACATTTTTTCCTTCTGTCTGAACAAAGTTGAATCTATGAATGTGGAGCCCATGGATAAGAAGGAATACCAAGAAAAATGTCATATCTACAATCTTTGTTGAAAAGCTTAATGCAGTTCACCATCCAGTAACCCAGAAATTATAGAGAATTTGGCTAGTCTCTCCAATAGTAACAACTTTGTATACAGCAGAAGATATTTTTTGCAAGTGTATTTGGTATAAATCTTGTGTGTGTGTGCAAGAACAGCCTCATTCAACAATGAAACTCTCCAATTTCTAAGAAAAAACCCAATAATCTGAAGCATCACATTCATTGTTCATAATTTATTTATTCAAGAATGATTTGTTGGGTGCCTATTATATTCCAGTCCCTGCTTTAGGTACTGAAAATGTGATGGTGGATAAGAGACAATGTCCCTGTTTCCAAGAAGCTAATGTCCTGGAGAAAGGAATTAAGTGATGCATAGATAAACAGGTGATAAATTTTGTAACAATAATGAAATTGAAGGATGTCATAAACACTGAAAGACATTTTGCTGGTAAGATCATATTATATTTACTCAGGCTGGCCTTGAGATTAAGCTCTTTATATAACCCAAGCTGACTTACAACTTGACACACTTCTGCCTTTGAGTGGGAATCACAGGCACACACTGCCATATCTGTTTGCTGCATAGTTAAAGTTTTGAGGGGATGGTGACCTAATACAATGAAATAAAATTAGACATTAACACACACACAAATGCTGCTCATTAAGAAAGGCAGCTGGTAATACCTGTGAGAGGGAGTTATAGTTATCAGGAGTTGTTTCTACACTCACATATGTACTTGAAAACAAGGACAATTTAAAATAAACGAGTATAATAAGCACTTAACTCATGGATATAGTAGAAAAGCAACAAAGGGAATTTCAAGAAAACAGAAAGGAGGACATAAGAAAGATAAAATGAAAATAGAGAAAATAAAATCATAGTTTATTTGAGAAATTTTGGCAACTGGGACTAAGGAAAAAAGGAGAAAATAAACAACATTAGAGACTACAGTTACATATCCACATGGAAGACAGTTGAAAAATACAATTTGGATTTTGAGACAGGGTCTCTGTGGTGGTTTGAAAGAAAATGGCCCCCCAAATGGAGTGGCACTATTAGGAGGTGTGGTCTTGTTGGAGGAAGTGTGTCACTTTGGAGGCCAGCTTTGAGGTCTCCTTTTCTCTTAAGCTTCCCTCAGTGTGACAGTCAGTCGGTTTCCTGCTGCCTTCTGGTCAAGATGTAGCCAGCAGCGCCTTTGCCTATGCACTGCCATGCTCCCCGTCATGATGTTAATGGACTGAACCTCTGAAACCGTAAGCCAGACCCAATTAAATGTTTTCTTTAAATGAGTTGGTGTGGTCACGGCATCTCTTCACAGCAATAAGAAACCCTAACTAAGACATAGTCTTCGATGCAACCCTGGCTGTCTTAGAACTCACTATGTAGACCAGGCTGGTGTCAAACTCTCGGAGACCTGCCTCTGCTTCAAGAGTGGTGGGATTTAAAGGAGTACTCCACCACACCTGGCTAAAAATCACAAGTTTTTTTGTTTTTATTTTTACCAACTTGAAATTTCAGACAAAAATGAATCATATATTATGAAAACATTAAAATAAAAAATTGGCTTAAATAGTAAAACAAACAAACAAAAAACCATTGGGGCTAGAGAAATGGCTCAGTGGTTAAGAACACCTACTGCTGCTCTTATGAAGGACTGAAGTTCAGTTCCCAGCACCCACATTGCTGATTCACTATCACCTGCAACTTTAGCTTCAAGCCCACTTTTGGCCTCGTCAGGCACCTGCATGTACATGCAAATACAGACAGACAGACAGACAGACACACACACACACACACACACACACACACACACGTAAATAAACAATAAAATAAATCTAAAAAAGAATTAAAAAATTTGAACAGAAAATTAAACATTAAGGAATGTCCTACCAAAAGCGAAGATTCGAAGTGTAGAAGGAAGATGTCTTGAAGGATGAGCTCTTAGCCCTACCTGCCTCATGAACACATGGCTCCATGGAGGTTTATCAGATGCTGCTACTGCTTCCCGGCCTTGCCCCCTCATAAGTATCATTGTTAATGGGCAGTTCACAGCAGCACAGAGGACAGGAATTTGCAGTTGGAATGCAATGCAAGTATTGACAGTAGGGCATCCCAACAACAGTCTCCTTGAATTTCAGAAGACTCACAGGGCACTTCTCTTTTAGGATAGTTTCCCAACTTGCAAGGAGTCAAAACCTTTCAGTGTTAGAGAAACTATTTATAGACCATAGAATAAAATTCTAACAAATTCATTGTGAATGAGATCCACATTGGAAAAGTGTAGTACACCAAAAAGAAAAGTATAAACTGCTGGGTGGTGGTGGAGCATGCCTTTAATCCCAGCACTCGGGAGGCAGAGACAGGTGGATCTCTGTGAGTTCGAGGCCAACGTGGTCTACAGAGTGAGTTCCAGGACAGCCTGTTACACAGAGAAACTGTCTCAAACAAACAAACAAATAAAATTTTAAAACAAAAGGTATAAACTGATTTTGTCAGTGAATACCTAACAAAATATGAAACTAAGTATTAGCAAATTGAAATCTAATAGGGTGCTAGCAATAACCATTACCATGTGAGGTTTATATAGGTAATTCAAGTGTGGTAAAATTATAACGCATAAGATTAAAGTCATTTAAAAATAGGACCACCACAATACGTACCACAAAATTATTAAATCATTTCTTGAAATTAGGCATCTCCATTCTTTCTTGTTTGCTTTTTTGTTTTTTTGTTTGTCGAGAAGACGGTTTCTCTGTGTCAACCTGGCTGTCCTGGAACTTGTTTTGTAGACGAGGCTGGCCTCAAACCCACTGAGATCTGCCTGCCTCTACCTCCCAAGTCCTGGGTTTAAAGGTGTGCGCCACCACAGCCTGGCTAGGCATCCCCATTCTTTAAAAAAAAAGTTTGGTTGAAAGTCTCACCTCAGTTCCCTGGTACCCCTTTATCCAAAGATTCTGGAATGTTTGGTTGGGGGCTTCACCCCAGCTCCCGGCATCCATTTTGGAATGTTGGGTGGAAAATTCCATTTCAAGCCCCTTTCCCTGGGAGTTGTCTCATTTCAAACGCTACCTCTGAGAAAGCCCACCAAAAGGTGACCCCTCCCCAGGGAGGGTCAGGACCACTCTCATAGGCTATTTAAACTGCCCTCCAGAGAATGAACACATGGTCGTTCTGGTTCTCCTTCCCCCTCTCCGTGTTTTCCGGGGTTGGGGGGGGCATTCGGGAGTACTGGCATCCATTAAACCTGGGCTTCTTTTAATTCGGTCTGATTTGGTTTGATTTGGATTATTGTGTTAGTGGAGAGGCTTACTGGGCCAAAAAATCTTAACAAAAAAAATTACCTTTTTTTGTATATGTGTGTAAATGTGTATGTCTATGCATTTGGAAGTCAGAGGGAAAATGGGCCAAGTCATTTCTCTTCTTCCATCATATAGATCCCAGGTCTTAAACTCAGATCATCAGGTTTGGCAGCAAGCATCTTTACCCTCTAAGTTATCTTGACAGCCTTAAGCATCCATTACTGAGAATGATCTCTTAGCGTTCCTGGAACAGAGAAAATGTCCTTAACTTGGCAAATGATTTGCATAAGAGATGTACAGAATCATACTTGAGGATGAACTATTCAAAGCACTCCCATTATAATCAGAATTTAGATTGATTATAAAGATGTCTATAATCTCTTTACTATTCAACATTTTCCTAGAGGCTTTGTTCCATGCAATAAGAAAAAAGTAATAAATGAACAGAATAAAGTATGTAAAAGGCTATGTCTGACCCTAAGGACTATGTGTGAAATAAGATATCAAAAAGGAAAAGTACTAGTTTGTTATCAATACACAATATAATGTCCCTTAAGAAAATCAGAGAGTCAGTTGACAAACCTTTATTTTTTATGTTTTGAGACAGGGTCTTTTGTATCCCAGGCTGCAACATTTGATCTTTCTGCCTCCACCCTCAAGTGCTGGGATTAAATGTATGCACCATCATGCCTGGAAAACTCTTAGAACTAATAATAAAGACTTGTTTGTAAGGTTCCATACAATATCACAATTTAGAAAGCATAGCATATACCAGCAATAGACAACTAGAAAATATACTAAAAGTAGCTTTTGTGTTAGAAAAGGGGGAAAAGGCCACCTCAGAGAACCTCTCTTGTTTTTAAAAAATAAAAAAGGCGGGGGCGGGGAAGGGGGAATGAGCAACAGCAATAAAACCTCAAGACAAAGCAAAAATACCTCAGGAGTGGAGTGGAGTTCAATAGCAACAAAGAAACCAAGAAAGCAGCACATTCCACAGGCATCTTCAGAAAGGTCCAGCCTAGAAACAGAAAGAATCCAGGGTGGAAGGTCTGAACTTTGCTCTCACCTCTCTGAAGCTCTGGATTCGATTTAACAGGTAAAAGGCGGTGAGTCTAAGGAAGAAGAAAATACTCCCAAGAGCAGATGGAAATGTCCAGCAAGTACTGTGAGCTATAGAGCAATTTGAGATGAATATGGACTTAAAACAAGAGATCAAAAATGAAGTGTGAAAATCACAGAATTAGGTGAACAGAAAGATGGTGGACAGAAGAACCAAACTGAAAAACCTCTTTACAGAAGTAACAAATGTTCCAGTACTGCCAAAACACAGAAAAAAGCTTCAGAAATAATAAATCAGAAACACCATACAAAACAAATATGTGACTAGAAATTGAATTATGGACAGATAATGCCTGGAGATAATAATATTGACTGGACATGAAAATGTGAAAGAAATGAAAAGAAATAAGTATATGTATGTCATATACATATACATGAACACATATGCAGGCATACACAGTCCATAGGGACATAAAAGCTCCAGGACACTTCCACAGATATTCAAATCTGTGAATCCTAATGTACCTTATGTAAGATGATGTATTATTTGCATATAACCTATACACATCAGGCAGGTCTCTTTGATTTTGAAGCCAGCCTGGTCTACATAGTGAGTTTCAGGCCAGCCAGGGCTGTATACTGAGGCCCTGTCTCAAACAAAACAAAACAAAATGGAAAACCACACACCATGTGCCTGAGAAGCCTGACACATGCTTGAGAGTTATTTTACATTGTTAGGTTCCAAGGAATATTTTCTCTTTCATTCTGGTGTTACATGATAAGCAAGCATAATTTTTCTAAAAACATTAAAATTATTTTCCAAAAAAATGGGAGAAGATAGCACACAAAAAGCTACATTTCACAATCTTAACAAAAAACTATAAAATATCTGGGATTATAGCTAAAAAAGAAATGTGTCAAATCAATATGAAAAAGACCATACAATTTCCCTGAAGGAAACAAAAACGGTAGTGAATAAATTTTAGGCAAATAATCTATTGCTGAGACACGTCTCCAGTTTCATGAATAAATTTTAGAAATACTGCATGACCATGGATCAAAATAGCTTGTTACTGAGATTTCAAGTATTCCCCAAGCTAATCAACAAATTCAGTGAAATCACTTTGGTTATTAGTAGTTTGAATTCCTCGTATATTCTGAATATTAACCCTTTGTTTGATGTATAATTTGAAGATATTTTCACTCTGTTGATATTTTTTTGTGATACAGCTTTTTAGACAACACAATCTCATTTGATTATTTTTGCTTTTCTTTCTTGTGATTTTGGGGATTTTGTCTAAAAGAGTCCTTGACCAGAATGATGTCATATAATATCCTTCCTGGCCTATTTTTTATAACAATTTTATAATTTCAGGCTTTACGCTCAAGTATTTAACCTATTTTTTAAACATGGTAAGTAAGCATCATTTCATTCTTCTTTGTATGGATCCTGCTTTCCATTTATTAAACAGTTTTTTTCCTTGTCCTGCAACCGTCACATTTTTTTGTTCTGAAATTTATTGAATGTAAATATATAGGCTTGTTTTTCAACTCTCCACCTTTCAATTTTAATGAGATTTTGTGCTATTTTGCTTACTATAGCTATGTACAACACTATTTTGAACTTAGTGTGATGTTACCAGCATTGTTCTTTTCACTCAGGATTATTTTGGCTACGATGTTTATGATGGCTATTCTTGGTCGTCAATCTAACTACCTCAGGAATGAACTAAAACCCAAGTGGCTGGGTACACTGGTGAGGCAGTTTTGTTTTGTTTTCTTTTCTTTTTTGACTTTTTGTTTGTCTTTTCTTTTTTCTTTTTTTCCCCCATGATATTTATTGAGCTCTATATATTTTTCTCTGCTCCCCTCCCTGCCACTCCCCTCCCTCCCTCAACCCTCCCCCAAGGTCCCCATGCTCCCGATTTATTCAGGAGATTTTGTCTTTTTATACTTTCTACTTCCCACGTAGATTATATCTATGCAGGTCTCTCTTAGTGTCCGTATTGTTGTCTAAATTCTCTGGGATTGTGGTTTGTAAGATGGTTTTCTATGCCTTATGTTTAAAAACCACCTATGAGTGAGTACATGTGATAATTGTCTTTCTGTGTCTGGGTTACCTCACTCAAAATAATGCTTTCTAGTTCCATCCATTTTCCTGCAAAATTTAGGCTGTCGTTATTTTTTTCTGCTGTGTAGTACTCCATTGTGTAAATGTACCACATTTTTTTTTTATCCATTCTTCGATCGAGGGGCATTTAGGTTATTTCCAGTTTCTGGCTATGACAAACAAAGCTGCTATGAACATAGTTGAGCACATGTCCTTGTGTCACGATTGAGCATCCTTTGGATATATACCCAAAAGTGGTATTACTGGGTCTTGAGGAAGGTTGTTTCCTAATTTTCTGAGAAATCACCACACTGACATCCATAGGGGTTGTACCAGCTTGCATTCCCACCAGCAATGCAGAAGTGTTCCCTTTTCTCCACAGCCTTTCCAGCATAAGTTGTCATCAGTGTTATTGATCTTGGCCATTCTTACAGGTGTAAGATGGAATCTCAGAATTGTTTTGATTTGCATTTCTCTGATGACTAAGGATGTTGAACATTTCCTTAAGTGTCTTTCAGCCATTTTAGATTCCTCTGTTGAGAGTTCTCTGTTTAGATCTGTGCTCCATTTTTTATTGGATTATGTGTTCTTTTGTTGTTCAATTTCTTGAGTTCCTTGTATATTTAAGAGATCAGACCTCTGTCTGATGTGGGGTTAGTGAAGATCTTTTCACATTCTGTAGGCTGGCGTTTTATCTTGTTGACCATGTCCTTTGCTTTACAGAAGCTTTTCAGTTTCAGGAGGTCCCATTTATTAATTGTTTCTCTCAGTGTCTGTGCTGCTGGGGTTCTATTTAGGAAGTGGTTCCCTGTGCCAATGCGTTCAAGCGTACTTCCCACTTTCTCTTCTATAAGGTTCAGTGTGGCTGGCT
>PVIU01013445.1:0-30355 GCA_004026605.1 Ondatra zibethicus | reverse complement strand
GTCTACATGTTGATATCCAGTTATGCCAGCACCACTTGTTAAATATGCTTTCTTTTTTCCATTTGATATTTTTTTGCTTCTTTATCAAAGATCAGGTGTTCAAAGATGTGTGGATTGATATCCGGGTCTTCTATTCGGTTCCACTGGTCCTCCTGTCTGTTCTTATGCCAGTACCAGGCTGTTTTCAGTACTGTAGCTCTGTAGTAGGGTTTGAAGTCAGGGATTGTGACGCCTCCAGAAGTTCTTTTATTTCACAGGGTTGTTTTGGCTATCCTGGGTTTTTTGCTTTTCCATATGAAGTTGAGTGCCATTCTTTTGAGGTCTGTGAAGAATTTTGTTGGGATTTTGATGGGCATTGCGTTGACTCTATGAGGCAGTTTTCTTAATTAATTATTTGTAGTGGGTGAAGACTCACTTTTAATTTGGATCTTTTGAAATGGGAAGATATACCTTTTATCCAGATCTTGTGAGGTGGGAAGATCCGCTTTTAATCTGGGCCACACCTTCTGCTGGCGGCCTCTATAAAGGACATGGCGGAAGGAAGCTTGTTCTCTTCCTCCGCTTGCGCTCACCTTGCTAGCATGTCCACTACTTCACTGGCATAGAGCCTGCTTCTTCAGAATTCTAGTGTATATCACGGACTGAGCAACTACTGGATTCTTGGACTTTACATTCATAGGCAGTCATTGTTGGACTAGCTGGACCACAGCCTGTAAGCTGTCCTAATAAATTCATTCTACACATTCTGTTCCTCTATAGAGTCTTTTGTGGTCCTAATGAACAAAGAACCCGAGTAAGATTCTTTCCTTCCTTCCTTCCTTCCTTCCTTCCTTCCTTCCTTCCTTCCTTCCTTCCTTCCTTCCTTCCCTCCTCCCTCCCTCCCTCCCTCCCTCCCTTCCTTCCTTTCTTCTCTTCTTGGTTTTGCCAGACAGGGTTTCTCTGTGTAGCCCTGCCTGGAACTCATTTTGTAGACCAAGCTGGCCATAAACTCTCAGAGATCCATCTGCCTCTGCCTCTGAGTGCTGGGATTTAAGATGAGTGTCACAACCTTCCTACTTGAGTAGAATTTCTTTCTTTCTTTCTTTCTTTCTTTCTTTCTTTCTTTCTTTCTTTCTTTCTTTCTTTCTTCCTTTCTTCTTTTTTTTGAGTTTTTTAGAGAGGGTGTAACTGGAGGTGTCTCTGTCCTGTCCAGTCCCACTGGGCTGGTTTCTCTCCTACTTGCTGGTCCACACAGCTGTTCATGAAATAATCTTTCGGCCAGGTGGTGGTGGCGCACGCCTTTAATCCCAGCACTCGGGAAGTAGAGGCAGGCGGATCTCTGTGAGTTCGAGGCCAGCCTGGTCTACAAGGGCTAGTTCCAGGACAGGCTCCAAAGCCACAGAGAAACCCTGTCTCGAAAAACCAAAAAAAAAAAATAATCTTTCAGAGGCTTAATATTAATTATAATTGTTTGGCTGATGGCTCAGGCTTCTTACTGGCTGACTCTACATATTAATTATCTTATTTCTAATAATCTGGATACCGCCACATGCCCTGTGGCTTACCGGTAATGCTCTGGCCTTTTACTCCTCTGGTGACTGCTGGTGTCCCTCTTGACACCACCTTCCTTTCCCCTGTATTCAGTATGACTTTCCTAGCTATATTTTGCCCTGCCAAAGCAGCTTTATTCATCAACTAATAAAAGCAACACATATTCACAGCATACAGAAGGACATCACATATCAAGAAGGTTTCTTTGTGTAGCCCTGGCTGTCCCATCATGGTGGCCTCGAACAAAATCCTTTTTTTATCCTTGAATAATAATGTTTGGCCTATATTTATCACATTTTTACTCATATGTCCTTTGATGGCTGTTTAGCTTGATTTTATATCGTCACTATTCTGAGTAGTTCTGCAACAAACATGGAGGTAGCCTCTTTTAGATACTGATTTCATTTGGGGGAGATATACTGAATATATCAAATAGTTGAAATTTTAGGTAATTATATTTTTAATTCGTTTTTTCTCACTTCCTCTTTTTAAACTTACATTTTATTTATTTGTTTGTTCTATGTGTGTGGGTGTTTTGTCTACATATATGACTGTGCTCCATGTGCATGTTTGCTCCTGGTGGAAGCCAGAAGAGGCTGTCAGAGCACCTGAGACTGCTGTTTAGCGTGGTTGTGAATCACCATGGGGGAATTAGGAATTGAGTTTTGGCCCTCTAGAAGAACAGCCGGTGCTCCTAACTTCTAAGCCGTCTCTCTGGCCACCCTCCTTTTAAAAAATACTTGTTAGAACATTTAGTATACCGTGCAAAAATTATTTACAACTAATAGAGAAAATGATAGAAATAGTATCTTTTTAATTATTCATTTTTTAAAATATGCATTGGTGTTTTACCTGCATGTATGTCTGTAAAGCATGCCAAATCACACGGAGCTGGATTACAAACAGTTGTGAGCTGTCATATAGATGCTGGGAATTGACTCAGGTCCTACTGGAAGAACAGTCACTGCTCTTAACCACTGAGCCATCTCTCTAGCCCTAGAAGTAGCATCTTGATTGAGAATCATTACATCAGATAGTCAGTTTTTGATGCAGTGTCAAGCCATATCGTGTTTCTTACCCTTCTAACAGAGTAAGGCAGGTCTGTGAGATGGCTTAGGTAAAGGTAGTCACTGCCGAGCCTGCTGACTTGAGCTCTATTGTTGAAGCACACATGGTCGAAGAGGAAAAACAACTCCTGCAAGCTGTCCTCTGGCCTCCACAAATATGCCCTGGAAGCCTCACACCAACACATACACATAATAAACATAGAGCTAGAGAGATGGCTTACTGACTAAGAGCACCTACTGCTTTCGCAGAGGACCCAGGTTCAGTTCCCAGCACCCACATGATAGCTCACAACCATCTGTAAACTGAGTTCTAGAGAACCATATGCCCGCTTCCCACATCCTCAGGTATCAGGCATGCACATGGTACACATACATACCTACAGACAAAACACTCATACACACATATAATAAATAAATCTAAAAATACAAAGTAAATAAATGTAACTTTTAAGATATCGGTAAGCAGGTGTTTTAACTCTCTTCTGTATTCCTTATTTTCAATGTTTGGGGCATAAACTGTTATAGTACTGTCAAATTATACTTGCTATTTTTAACAGAAAGATAAAAATATCCCCATAGTACCTTGCCTTGTGTAAGAGATTGATAAATATCAATTTTTTAGTTTTTTAAGGGACCATGCATACTGTTTTCCTAAATAATATACCAAATTTCACTACTAATTCTCTGTAACTATAAACAAACCCCTAATTAAACAGTTTCTTTTGTAAGCTGAGAGTAAAACAATGTTTACTTGTGGCTGAGGAAATGTAGGTGAACAGAGAAAGCCATGAGTAACATTTTCAGACGGGAAGTGTAAATGATCAGTTAGCATATGAAGTGGTGGTCAGGACAATAGATAAGAAATGCAAATTAAGCTGGCTATGGTAACATGTGCCTGTAATTCCAGATCAGGAAGTTGAGGCCAAAGAGTCATAAATTTGAGACTAGCTTGACCTACATAGTAAAGAGCCTGTCTCAAAAAGTAGAAAACAGAGTTAGGCATAGTGGTAAAACCTAAAATTCCAACATTTGGAGGACTGAGGCAGGAGGATTGATATGAGTTTTTGACCAGTCTGGTCTACAGAGTGAGATCCTATCTCAAAAGGAATAAAGAAAATAAATAAGGGAAAATTATTTACTTGTACTTATAAGAAATAAACAGTAAACAATAGAATTAGTTCCATTGTCCCCTCAGCATATGAGACTTGTCTTTAAAAACATCATCCACAAAATAAAAATCTATCATAAGTTTCTTAATCTCTCCCCTATTGGTACTTTTAAAATGATTTACTTATTTTTATTTTCATGAGAATTGATTGTTTTGCCTGCATCTATGTCTGTGTGAGGGAGTTAGATCCCCAGAACTGGAGTTACACACAGTTGTGAGCTCCCATGTGGGTGGTGGCAATAGAACCCTGGTCTTCTGGAAGATCAGCCAGTGTGCTTTTTTGGTTTTTCAAGACAGGCTTTCTCTGTATAACAGCCCTGGCTGTTCTGGAACTCTCTTTGTAGACCAGGCTGGTCTCAACTCACAGAGATCCACCTGCCTCTGCCTCCTGAATGTTGGGATTAAAGGCGGGGGATACTATTCCTAGTACAGCCAGTGCTCTTAACTACTGAGCCATCTCTCTAACTCATGATACTTTTAAACGTGTATGTGTCTTTGTGGGGGCATGCCATGTGTGTGCCCGTGTCTTTGGAGGCCAGAAGAGGGCGGTGAGTCTTCTGGATGTGTGAGTCACATGATGTGGGTGTTGGAAACGGAACTCAGACCCTCCGGGAAAGCAGTCAGTGCTCTTAACTGCTGAGCCAACTCTCCAGCCCATTGCACATTTTTTTATCTCTTTAATAATAGTACAGCAAGGAATATCATAGTCGGGTGTGGCAGGATATATCAATGTCATTCTGTAAGGATATGTGTAAATAAATACCAGAGAATAGAATTACCACAGGAAAGAATTGTAGGCTGTTATATTTATCGTTTAATAGATTTTACCAAATTGCCCTCCATAAAAAGATTGAATAGAATATCCACCTCCAACAGAGTATAGGAATTTCCATATTCACATAAAACATTCAATAGTATTATTGAATTTCTAAATTTTGACATCATAGCTGAAACACAGTAAGTCACAGCTGTTTTGATTCACGTATTTTTAAAATCAAGCCTCTTTATATATGTTTGTTGGATATTTTCATCTTTTTATTTCTCTTCTGTGAACAAATCTGTTTCAGTCTTTGGCATTTTTTTCTATTTGGGTTATTTTATTAATGATTTGTAAGGATATTTAAATTACACCCTTCTGTCATCCAATACCTATGCTTCTTTTAAACATGAACACAGATTTAAGGTTTTATGTTAATCAATCAGTGAATTCTTTTCATCGGTAGAGAAAGTAAATTTTGAGTTCTGAAAATCCATTAGTAATGTCTTCAGGCATTATGAGCTCTCTGGCTCACCTCTTGAAAGGGCTGCCTCCAAACAGGGGCCCCTCACCAGGGAGGGCCTCAAGCTGGGGTGTCGTATTTCAACATTCTAAGAAAGAGACTGCCTGGACATTTATATTTGGAGTATGATTCCCCGGTGGAAACAGGTGGGCGCCTGGGGACTCTCCTGCATATTTTGTTCCTTAGTTCTGGGTTTTGTGAGGGTGGCGCACTAAAGTTATTTAGGAAGGCATGGGGAAAAGGCCTCTCTTGGGGACTGCTTGGATTCCTGGACTTTGTTCTCCCATTGGTGAGGGGGAAAGAACACTCACGGCCATGGTGTTCTAACAATATGCAGTCATCCGCAGACCTTCATGCCCTTCGCCGCTGGAAACTGCTGAACAATCGCCACCAACACGGTGACAGAACAGAAATGGCAGAACCTGGGGAGACCTCACCAGTGCCATGATAGGATAAAAATTCCACCTGTTAAGCCTCCTTTCTATCTATGTGATAGCAGTTGTTCCTTTTGTGGGTGTGGTGGGACTGATGTAAAAATCCAGAAAAAGCCCATTAAGGGCTACAAAAGAGGTTAACCTTTGAAGTCAGTCACTAGTATGTAAGGCACTGGCTTCATCCGAGTTTGTTCTTTATTAATTATCCAGGGTCCTCCGTGAAGAAGTACTCAGGTACCTGATAGGCAAAGGTAAGTACAGCCAAAATTTCAAAAGCTTTCAATTATTTCTGTAAAAATATCAAGTTTTGAAATCCATACATCTTTCTCAAGATTAATTTGCCGATTGCATTGAAAAACGGGCTGGCTTTGTTTAGGAAAAAATTGTATTTAAAATGTCAGTAATTGCATCTGTTTCAAAGCTCAGAAGTAGTTTATAGCAACCAGGAAGCATTTTTTTAAGTGTCATAAAATTGTGTAAACGGATGAGTCTTTAAAATTTTTACAACCTGAATATTTTCATGGCAAATGAAAATGTCCTTACTGCATTTTCCCATCACGGGGATAAAATGATGTTAACAGAAAAAGGAATACAGACAAAGAAAGTGAAGGCTTTGATTGCACGATTTTCCTGTCTCTAGGCGATTTGGTGGTGGGGTTGTTACTAAGGGAGGGCAGGTTGTATAGAGAGAGGGTGGGGAGCGTTGGCATTGTAGCCTGAGAGGAAAAGAAAGGATTCCTCAAAGATGCAGAAAAGGCTACAGCCAAGGCCTGAGAGTGGGTGGGGGTACAGACCCTTCCTAGTAACCAGGGACCGGTAAACTCCAACCGCTAGATGGTGATGACACTTGTGGGCGCTCAGATTGGAGAGCGCGGAGATGAGTGACAGGGCGGGGCGCGCTGGGGCTCCGCGCTTGGACCCGAAGAGGGAGGGTGCTTGTGAGTGCTGATGGGGGTCCTGTTGACTGCCTTCCGACCGGTGGGGGGTTGTGGGGAGGAGGGCGAGCGATGACGTGCGGCCCTCACGTGACCTGGAGCTGCAGAGCGACGCAGCCTTGGGTGCAGTCGTCACTCGCATCTGGCTACCAGCTCCCCGCTGCCCTGCGCGCGGCGGGCTGGCATCGGGCCCGGGGCGAGCTGATCAGGTAAGGGCCCCGGGGCCGCTGCGCCACGGCCCTGCTAGCTGCAGCCTCCGGATTCGGCTGCGCATCGGAGATGGATTGAGGAGGGGGGTGTCCATGCTGGATCAAGTTCAAGGAGCTTTCCCCTCCGATTCTCCCGCGTCCCCCAGCCCCTGGCTGAATCTGCGCAAGAGAACCCTGTGCTTTGACAGGGCCGTTGGTGGGGAGAGTCTCTAGAGGGAAATACAGAGGGAGATGTCCATCCTCTTTAATTAACTCCATCAATGGGTGCCCGCACATGTCCGCGGGCTTCCTGCTCCTTTCAGAGGAGGGACGCGCGCCACCGTGGCATTTGCTGAGAAAATGGTGGGCCTTAGTGCCTGGACGGCGGGCTCGGTAGGGGTGGTGTCTCAGAACGAGGGGAGGGACCTTTGACAACCGGATTCCAAAAAGGAGACTGTTGGGATGCGTGGCCTTGGTGCTGGCCTAAGCACTCAGTGCCTTTACTCTCTCCTTTTGGACAATAGTTCGGTGTGGCACTGTTTGTGGTTGAGGCGAGGGAAAAACGGAGACGGAGACAAGAGAACTGCACAGGATCAATGGAGGTTAGTGTGAGCACCAATACTGAACCATTGAAGTTCTGTATGGATTCTATGCAGCCACGTAGGCACTATTATATTTGTGTGTGTGCATATATATGTATTTGAATATATTGTATTTAGGATGTGGGGTGGGGCTAGCCTGAGAACTTTACCTAAGCTTTGTTTCCTTATCGAGCTTCAGGCTTTTCACTTAAATTCTATGGTGAATACCAATAAGGACAAAACTGTATTACAGATTATTTGGATTTGTGTCAGACGATATTGAAAAATGGAAATTATTGTGTAAAATGATGGTACTATTGTTTGATATAGCCTTTGGGGGATGGGATAATGATTTTGCAGAAGCAAAAGCCCTCCTCCACACCTTGTATCTTGTGCTGAGACTCCTAGGGATGGCTTTCAGGGAAGCAGATGGCAGGCTATGATTGAAGAATCACGGGATCTGGGGCCTCCATCTCTTCCGCCATCCTCCAATTTCCAGATAGTCATGCCTACCTGGCCATCTTGATAAAGGAAATGGTGGACTTTTTAGGAAAGACCTAGAATCCTACAGGTGGTTTAAAAATAAATTTTCTCCTTTCCCCCCTTTTTCCTTTTCCTTTCTCCCTTTCTGTGCTATTTATTTCAGTGTAGGTGAAGCCCTAGGTTATGCCTGAGTCTCTAAATCCTGAAAGGCAGGACCGGGGGACACAGATGTTTCATGCTAGGCTATCAAAAGCACTCAGCACTCACCCTCTCCCTTTTCTTTGTCTGTTCCCAGGGCTTTTCATGTTTGAAGTAGGGCTTTTTATTCCTGAAAGCAAAGGAAAGAGGGGGAGACGGTTTTGGAACTATGGAGGTTGGTATGAAGGTGGGTAGTGGCTGGGGATGACAAAAGAGGGTGGGCTGAGTTTGAAAGGGCTTCAGTGGCTGGCACTTCTGCCTTGTCTCCACATGGCTGCTTTCCACAATGCTGCAATACAACCTGTTCATTTCAGTAAAGAAAACGGTGGGAATATTTGAGGGAGGGCGGACTGGGCTGTGACAAAGAAGGCTGGAGATGGGATCACAAGACAGGATACGTTGTTACAATGGACCAGGACCCTGGCGATGCAGACGTTGGAGCTAAGAATTAGGGTGCTTGGTCTGTTCTCCTAAGGACACAGTCTCCATTATCCCCTGCTTATCTACTTGCCTATAGATCCTCCTGCATGTCTGCTTCGGAGTCTGAGATCATTGGAAGCAAGGAAGCAAAGAAGAAATTATTTCTGATCAGTATAACTGGTAAGAGGGTGGGAATTGTCTAGGTCTGCCTCGGATGTGTGTTACTGGAGACCAGTGTGCGTTCCACAGGGGACAAGCTGGAGGAGCCTTTTCTTCTTTTTCACAGCCATCTTTCTCACCATTCCTGATATTTATCCCACACCTTTACCTTGATTGTGGTATATGGTAAAGAGTCTGAGAGCACCCAAGGACATTGGGTAAACTGAGGGAGTAAATTGCTAATAATATGCTGCTCCATGGAAAGCAAACTCCTCTAGACCTCTCCCTCTGTCTGCCCTTTCTCCAGGTCTAAAGGTATGCTTTAGGGTGTTTCACCCTGCGAAAGGATAGAAGAGGGAACGTCCTCACTCATTCCAGGTTCGTATGAGTGGGAACCAGTCATAACGGCAACCAGAATAGATCCCTTAAAAATCTAGTTCTGGGAGTTTCTGTTCTTTATCCATTCATCATCAGTCCTTCTGCCATCCTTGACACAATTTATTTTGCATATGAAAATAGCTGGGCACTGGGGAGGGTAGGAGAAATGAAATAAGTGATGAAAAGTTGGTTGATCTTCCTCTTCTCCCAACAAGTACATTGTTTCTATGCTTTCCTGTTCCTGTTTGTATCTATCTGTATAATGTTGTAGAGTTAGAAGAGATGGTTAAATTCGTTTCCTTCTTCCACTTCTAGGTCTACTTCCGGTGGCAGCTCTACTGGCCTTTAAGTGGTTAAACACCATTGCCCAGACACACCATCCTCTTTCCTAGCCTGAGTAAGCCCTCCTATACATTGCTCTTGCCTTAGCAGGAGTGAGTACATGGGCCGCGTTATAGACGTGGGCTGGGCAACTGCAGGACTAGTGATCTGGGCTGGTACCTGTTACTGCATTTACAGATTAACCAAGGGAAGAACTCAGAGTGTGAGCAGATTTGCCAGAAATGGGTCCAGAATCGAGACGGAGAGTGTGGTTGGGGTACAGAACCAGACCTTGGCCACAGATGAAGCCATGGCTGGAGCAGAAATTGAGACTAGAGCCATGACTGAACCAGGAACTGGAGAAGGAGGTGAGCCCGTGGCTGAAGCAGACACCGAGATCCCTATTCTAGTTAGACCCAGTATCAACTGTCAGGCCAAGACAATGCTTGAGGAAGAGATAGAGACTCATTCTGGGACCAGTTCATTGGTGGAAGCAATGGTCATGACAGAGGCAGTGACTTTCACTGAAGCCACAGTCCAAGTCAAGGAAGTGACCATGAAAGAGGCAGTCACACAAACTGATGCTGAGACTGAGGAAGTAGGCAAGAAAGAGGCAGTGACTCAGACCAAAGCTAACGCTTGGGCAATGGCTGACAGGGCAGAGGTCAAGAAAGAAGCAATGACCCAGACCAAAGCAGAAGCTTGTACATTCACTGAAAAAGAGACAGAGATTAACAGAGGAACAGTGACCCAGGGTGAGGTCTTGGCAGTGACTAAGGAAGTAGTCAAGATTGGAACCATGAATGAGACTGGAATCGTGGCAGAAGCCACGATAAGAGCCCTGGAAGAGCCTGTGAGCGTGTCTAGGACTCAGTCTGAGGCTAGACTTGATGCCACAGTTGACACTGATGGGCATCCCCATGATATGCCCCTCATAGTGGCTGGAGTGGACGTGAAGTCCTATGCGCAGCCTCAGACTGTGGCCAGAATCCAAAACGATGACATGATCGTTGATGAGGCTGATGACAAGGGGAATCGCAAAGCCGTATCGAAGGCAGGCTCTGGGGTAGAGACAAAGGCTTCTTCTCAGCCTCATATTGTTGCCAACATTCAGGCTGAATCCTCGCCAGGGGCAAGGGATGATGCTTGTGATAATACAAATGACATTTGTGAAGCTGAGGCAGATACGAGAGCCGGTATAATACAGCCTGAGACTGTGGCCTTGATACAGGCTGAGGCAACGTCTGGTGCCGTGATGGATGGCGGAGAAGATGCCAGTGTTGTATTTAAGACAATGACTGGTGCAGACATAACTGATACAGATCTTCAAGCTATAACCAGTGATCAGACTGAAGCCATGCCTGATGCCAAGGTTAAGGGCAAAGGTAATACCAATGCCACGGCTAAAGCAGGGGCCAAGGCAAACACAAAAAACAATTTGCAGACTGATGCCTTGCCTGATACCGGAGATAAAACCAGAAGTGATACCAATGACATGGCTAAGGCAGAGACTAGTGTAGATGTGGCTTTGTGTACTCAGCCCGAGCCTGTGGCCAATGTTCAGGGTGATGACTTGCCTGATGACAAAATCAAGGCTAAGGACAATGTCAATACCATACCTAAGGAAGGAGCTCAGACTATGGCCCAGAACCAGGGTGAAGCCTTACCTAATACTAAAGGTAAGGCTAGAGGCAAAGCCAAAGCCAAGTGTAAAGCGGGAGCTGCGACAGATGTGAAAACCTGTGCACAGCCTCAAGCTGGGACCAAAACCCAAGCCGAGGCCTCGTCTGATTCCAAGGTTGATAGTAAAAGTGACTCTAATGCCATTTCTAAAGCAGGGGCGAAGGCAGACCAGAAAGCTTGTGGTCAGCCACAGCCTGTGGTCAGTTGCCAGAATGAGGCCTTGCCTGGTACTAAGAATAAGGCCAAGGGCAATCCAAATCCTATGCCTAAGGCAGAGACTGGGACAGCTACAGCAGGCTCTGCCCAGACTAATGTGACCAGTTCCCAGGGTGAGACCACACCTGGTGCCAAGAATAAGGTCAAGGGTAATCGTAATTCTGTGCCTAAAGCAGGGGCTGGGCCGGATACTACGGGTTCTGCCCAGTCCCAGACTGCATCCAATTCCCACAGTGAGGCCTTACCTGGTGCCAAGAATAAGGTTAAGAGCAATCCCAATGTTGTGCCTAAGGCAGAGGCTGGGGCGGGTGCCTGTCCCCAGTCTGTGGCCATTTCCCAGGGTAGTGCCTTGACCGGTACCAAGACTAAGGTCAAGGGAAATTCTAGTGCTGTATCTAAACCAGATGCTGGGGCAGGTACAGTGGGCTCTGTCCAGGCCAAGGCTGTGGCCAATTCCCAGGGCGAGACCTTACCTGGTTCCAAGAATAAGGCTAAGGGTAATTCCAGTTCTGTGCCTAAGGCAGATTCTGGGGCAAGTACAATACTGGCTTTGGCTTCTTCCCAGGCTGAGGCCTTGCTTGGTGCCAGAAATAAGGTCAGGGGTAATTCCAACACTGTGCCTAAAGCAGAGGCTGGGTTGGGTGCAAGGGGCTCTGCCCAGTCCCAGGCTGTGGTCAGTTCCCAGAATGAAGCTTTACTGGGTGCCAGGAATAAGATTAGGTCCAATGTCAGTACTAAATCAGGAGCCAAAACAGGGACGAGGAGCTCTGCTCAACCTCAGGCTGTGGTCAGTTCCCAGAACGACGCCCTGCTTGGAGCTAGGGATAAGGGTGTGTCCAGTTTGCAGGTAGCAGCCCCTGCAGACAATAAGATCTATGCGAGGCCGGTCACAGGTGCTGTGCCTACTGCAGAAATGGTGAGCGTGGTAGGTGCTCAGCCTAACATGCACGATTATTACTGGAATGGGATTGGTGTCGAGGACTGGATTGCTGCTGAGCGGTGGATCAAATTTAGATTTCAGACCATAGATGGAGACTGGGAGAATAGTGTGTCCTGGACCGAGGAGGAGAATGCAGCCAGTATTGGACCCTGGAGTGGGGCTAATGATAAGTCTGGTGTTGTTAGTTCCTGGGCCGTGGCTTGCGATGAGACTAGCATCAAGTCCTGGACTGGGGCTAGGCCTGAGAACGAGGTTGCTCTTGGGTCCTGGGTAGGTGCTGGTGACCAGGCCAGTGGAGGTCTCTGGGCAGGAGCCCAGGCTAGCGAGGGGGCCTGGGTTGGAGACAAGGCCAGTGGAGGTTCCTGGACTGGTGCCGAGAACCAGATCAGTGCAGGTTCTTGGGTTGTCTCTGGAAACCAGACCATTGCAGGGCCCTGGGCTGTGAGTCAGGTCAGTGATGGGTCATGGCCTGCAGTCCAGGCCGGTGGAGTGTCCTGGGTTGTGGACCAGGCTACTGGGACCTGGACTGTGGCTGATAACCAGGCTGGTGCAGTGTCTTGGGCTGGAGCTGGTAACATAGTTAGTATTGGATACTGGACTGGGGCTGTAGACCAGACCAATGCAGTGGCCTGGACAGGGACTGGTGATCAGGCTGGTGGTGAGGCCAAGCCAAGGTTTGAAGATCAGGCCAGTGAAAAGGCGGCCTGGGCTGGAGCTGCTGTCCAGCCCAGTGGAGAGTCCAGATTGGGACCTGAGGATCAGTCCAGTGGAAGGTCTTGGGCTGAGACCGCAGACCAAGCCAGTGCAGCATCCAGGCTTGGAACCGTAGATCCATCTGGTGGTACAGCCTGGCCTGGCACTGGGGACCAGGCTGGTGGCATATCTACATCGGGGTCTGCAGACCAGTCTAGTAGTGGGTCTTGGGCTGGCACTAGGAACCAGTCCTGGACTGGGACTGGTGATCAGTCTGATGGTGGAGCCAAACCTGGTTTTGAGAACCAGACTGGTGATGAAGGGTCTTGGACTGGCACTATTGGCCAGGCTACTGGAGGGTCCAAGTCAGTGCCTGAGGATCAGTCTGCTGGAAGATCATGGGCAAATTCTGGAGACCAACTCAGTGGAGGTTTCTTGGTTGGGCCTTTGGACCAGGCCAATGCAGAATCTCAGCCTGGGTCTGGAGAACTGACTGCTGGTGGAGTAGATCAGTCCAGTGGAGGAGGATGCTGGGCTGGCTCTGGGGACCAGTCTGGTGGAGAATCTAGGATGGGGTCCAGGGACCAGTCTAATGCAGAGTCTTGGCCTGGCCCTGGAGACCAGACCGGTGGATGGTACTGCACTTACACTTCGAGTCAGACCATTGGAGGAGGCTCCTGGGGTGGGGCCAGTGGTCAGGATGTTGGAGGGTCAAAGCCAGTGCAGGTGAACCAGTCTAGTAGCGGGTCCTGGCTTGGCACTGGGACTCAGGTCAGTGGTGTGTCGTGGACTGGTGATCAGGTTGGTGGCTGTTCCAAACCTGGATTTGAAGATCAGGTCATGGGAGGAGGATTCTGGACTGGTGCTGGGGAGCAGACCACTGCAGGGTCCAGGCCAGCTGTGTCTGAGGATCAGTCTAGTGGAGGAGTTTCTTGGGGTGGAGCTGGTGGTCACGTTGTTGGAGGGTCTAGAACATGCCCCACCGATCAGTCCGGTGGTGGGTCCTGGGCTGGCATTGGGAGTCAGGTCAGTGGAGGGTCCTGGGTTGGGTCTGTGGATCAGACTAAATCTGGATTTGAAGATCAAGCATGTGGAGGAAGCTCTTGGCCTGGTGCTGGGGACCAGACTAGTGGAGAATCTTGGCCTGGGTCTAGGTCTAGTAATGAAGCCAGCAGAGGATCTAGGCTAGATACTCAAGACCAGGCCAGTGGGAGATTCCTTGTCAGTGCTGAGGTGGAGGCCAATGAAGGATTTTGGTTTGGGCCTGGGAGCGAGGCCTTTATAGGGTCTTGGTGCTGGACAGAAGAGGCTACTATTTTGCCTGTAGCTGGTTTTAAAGATGAGGTCAGTGACTCCACCACGCCAGGGACTAGGGAAGAAAGCATCATTAGTTCTGGGTTGACGGATGAAAAGAAGCCAAGTACCGAGTCCTGGACAAGATCTGAGGAGACAGCTTTGACAGGCACATGTGTTGGAGGTGAGGCTGCCACCGTGACTGGAGCTGAGGCTCATGTTGACACAGAGGCCAAGGTTGGAACTGAGGCTGAGGCTGGAGCTGGGCCTGAGGCTGGAGTGGAGACAGAGGCTGTGACTGAGGTGGGAGTGGAGACTAGGGCAGAGGCTGGGGCAGCAGCTGCAGCTGCCGCTGATTCTGGGACTGGTGCTGAGGCTGCTCCTAGAATTGAGGCAGGTGCTGGGTCAGAGGCCGGAATGGGGTTTTGGTCCTGGGATGGAGATGCAGCCACTAAAGGGTCTAGGCTTGGGGCTGAGGCAGAGGCTGGAGTTAGGGGAGGGGCTGAGGCTGAAGCCGAGACTGAGAATAGCATGGGATTTTGGTTCTGGGATGGAGATGCAGCTACTAAAGGGTCCAAGCTTGGAGTTGAGGCAGAGGCTAAGGCTGGAATTGGGACAGGAGCAGGGGCAGGGGCAGGGGCAGGGGCAGGGGCAGGGGCAGGGGCAGGGGCAGGGGCCGAAGCTGTGACTGAGACCAGCATGGGATTTTGGTTCTGGGATGGAGATGCAGCCACTAAAGGGTCTAGGCTTGGGGCTGAGGCTGAGGCTGGAGTTGGAGCAGGGACTGAGGCTGTGTCTGAATCTGTGGCTGAGACCAGCATGGAATTTTGGTCCTGGGATGGAGATGCAGCCTCTAAAGGGTCTAGACTTGGGACTGAGAATGAGTCTGGGGCTGGAGTCATGGCCGAGACAGGGGCTGAGACCAGAATGGGGTTTTGGTTTTGGAATGAAGACTCAACCACTAAAGGCTCTAAGCTTGAGGCTGAGGCTGGGGCTGGAGTTGTTGCAGAGGGTGGGGCTGAAACCAGAATGGAGTTTTGGTCCTGGGATGGAGATGCAGCCTCTAAAGGGTCTAGGCTTGGCACAGAGGTAGAGGCTGGCTTAGGGTCTTGGACTTTTTCTACGAATGTAAATGATGATGATGATGATGAGGAGGAGGAGCTAAGTAGAGAATCCAGCCCTGGTATTGAAGAGATCAGTCTAAGAAACTTGTTTGGGGCTGACAATGAGGACAATAATGACCTCAGATCTACAAATGAAAACGATGCCAATTCTGAATCTGGGACTGGGGATAAGGCCAGCACTAAAGATAAGTTTGATGCTGCTGATGGAGTTGACATACGGTCTTGGTTCTGTACTGGTAATGAAAACAGATGTGACAATGGTGAGTCTACATCTCAGGTGAAAGCTAAAAGGTCAGCTGAAACAAGCGGTATTTATCCATCCATGGTCCCTGGGGCAGGAATGGGTGTATGGGATGGAACCATAGTTTGCTCAGAAAGCAAGCTATTACACCAAAGCAGCTTTCCAGGTGAAGATGGCTTCAGAAAGCAAGCCGGTGCTGGAGACAAGGTGCATTCCTGCAACTGCCGCTGTAGACGTGATGCTAATCTGGACCCAGAAGATCTTGAAAAACTCATTTGCATGATTGAAATGACTGAAGATCCTTCTGTTCATGAAATAGCCACGAACGCACTGTATAACAGTGCTGATTATCCTTATCCCCAGGAAATTGATCGGAATATAGGTGGAATTTCGGTTATCCAAAGCTTACTGAGTAATCCCCACCCTACTGTCCGGCAAAAGGCTTTAAATGCTTTGAATAACATCTCAGTTGCTGCTGAAAACCACAGAAAGGTTAAGACATATTTAAGCCAAGTATGTGAAGATACTGTCACCTATCCCTTAAATTCAAATGTGCAAGTAGCTGGACTGAGACTGATAAGACACCTGACTATTACTAGTGAATATCAGCATATGGTTACCAATTATATTTCAGAATTTCTCCGTTTGTTGGCTATGGGAAGTGGAGAAACTAAAGACCATGTTTTGGGAATGCTTGTGAATTTCTCTAAAAATCCATCCATGACAAAAGACTTGCTCATTGCCAATGCACCAACAGCACTGATTAACATTTTTAGCAAGAAGGAGACAAAAGAGAATATCCTTAATGCCCTTTTACTTTTTGAAAATATAAATCATCATTTTAAAAAAAGAGCAAAAACTTATCCCCAAGACAGGTTCAGTAAAAGCTCCCTTTATTTCCTGTTTCAACGACCTAAAGCCTGTGCCAAGAAACTTAGGGCCTTAGCAGCAGATTGTAGTGACCCAGAGGTGAAAGAAAGAGTTGAGGTGTTAATAAATAAACTCTGATTGGCTATCTGTTCCCCCTAAAGTTTGAGTAACATTTTAATTTTATACCCTGGACATGTTGTACACTGTAAATTGCATTAGAACTTTGAAACTAAATGTTGCCTATGAGAGTCTATAGCTGGACAATTTTATGAACTCCAAATGAATTCAAGCTTGTTCTGGAAATACATATGTCAATTTTTATCTTGTCTGGATTGAGATATTTTTAGTATGCTTCATGAGCAGAAACCAAACTGATTCTTCATAAGTAAGGTAATCTTCGGTCCTTTGTGTGGACTTATGTTTATACATTTGAGACTTTATTTTTATGTCATCAATAAAGTTGTGTGTTTTAAGAAGCAAAAAAGAGCTATTGTCTTCATCCTTGGGTTTATGATCTGTTTAGAAAGATAAGGTTACACGGAAGTAAAACCAGGAGTCTTCCGGCCCCAGACAGCTGCTTCCCATCTGAAGTTTCCCAGCAGAAACTGCTGCACGATGCATCAGTGCTCAGGGAATACTTTATGGAAAAGGGGATCTTTTTAAACAAGCTGTGCTTGAAGAATACACTACGGGAGGTCAAAAAGGTCATATGAGGAGGGAGAATTGGCGGAAGAAAGGCAAGGAAGTGGGACAGCCAGCTCGAGATAACCTGGGTAGAATGGTGCAGGAGGGCCACGAGAGTAGATAAATGAGTGAAGACGTTAGCAAGAATTCTTTATGGAGCACCTCTGATTGCTAAAGTGTCTGAACATTATATTTATACCCGGAAACAACAAGGACTTTCACGATCAGAGGATGAAAGAAAAATAATGTGGTCGATTTGTGTTCAGGATGAGTCCAAGTTGGCGTGAGGGCGGGACTGGGAAACAAGCTAGGAAGCTACCGTTATCGTGGAAGCCTGAGACGATAAACATCTGAAACGCCATTAGCTCCTGTGGCGATCAAAAGGACAGAGCATAAGTGAGACTTCTCTTCTTTGTGACTTAGTGTGTACACAAGGCTGCCCTTGAACTCCTGGTAATCCTCGAGCCTCAGTTTTATAAGCATTGGGAGTATAGGCCTGAGTTACTCACTGTGCCTGGGGTCAGAAAGCCGTGTACTGAGTAAGTGCTCCAGCTTATTCTGAGGACATATAAAGAGGATCAGTTTTATTTTAGGGTCGTGGAGTCCATGGAAGCATGCACTCTTTCATGGCCAATTTTGGTGTCTATATAAGTGCCTAAGAAAATTGTTTTTGAATTAATAAGAAAAAAATAGTTGAAAGAAAAATAAATTTTAGTACTTACATCAGGATTTCTTTAGTAAGGTTGGTTGGAGTTGATTTCCATGGTACCATCAAGAGTGATGTTGGGATCCATAGGGGAGGAAGTGCAATTTTCTTCCACTCCACAGTACCAGCAAGGGTATCTATATATGTGTGTGAGCATTCAGACTGTGGGACTGGCTGCATATAACGTATGCTACTGAGCATTTCGGTCCTTATCTACTGCCTTAGTTTCCTTGTATTCAAAAAGAAACGAGGAAAAGGAAATTAGTAGGGGAAAATAGCTTTTTAAAAACAGTTTTGTTTAGTTTGAGGATGGAGGATGTATGTGGGATTCTTGCAATTTATAGAAAGCTGCAATACCTTTAAGTGTGTGTGTGTGTGTGTGTGTGTGTGTGTGTGTGTGTGTGTGTGTTGGGGGAAGGAGCTTGCCATGGTGCACATGCAGAAGTCACTTGTAGGAGTTAGTTCTTTCCTTCCACCATGTGAGCTCTGGGGATTGAATTCAGGTTGTCAGGCTTGGCAGCAAGTGCCTTTACCCACTGAGCCATCTCACCAGCCCTGTGTATACCATTTCACCCAATAATTCTATTTGTAGAAATCTATCTTTAGGAGCAAATAAAATAATAGGCTTGCAGTAAGTTGTGCATCTTCAAACTGTTTTGAACGATGAAAAAGTATAGGGTTATTTCAAATAGACATCTGCATTTAGGGCAGAGAACTCGGCATGTAATCCTCAGTAGGAAAACAGATTGTAAAAGCATATATGCTTTCCATGAAGAAAAAAATGTGCCTTTGAGTGATCCCTAAGGGACTGGGGAGATTGACTCAGTGATGGGCTTTTGGTGCAATCATGGGGACCTACCTGAGTTTGGATCTCCAGTACTCATGTAAAAAGCTAAACTGGCAGATCTTGCCTGTAATCCCTGTACTGCATACTCAGGAACAAGATGATCCCCGGGGCTTGCTGCTCAGCTGATCTAGACAATCAGCGGGGCCAGGTTCAGGGAGTGACAGTGTCTGAAAACAACAACAACAACAACAACCACAACATAACTTAATGCGGAGGACTGGTGAGATGGCTTAGCCTTAAGGGTACTTGTTGCTCTTGCAAAGAACCTGAGAACATTTCTCAGTATCCATGCAGGGCAGCTCACAACCATCTGAAATTCCAGCTTCAAGGGATCTGACACCCTCTTCCAGCACCCATGGGAACCCACACACCTATGGTGTATATTCAGATATACACATATACATGAATTTTAAGAAGTAAACTAGTATTAAAAAATAACCCCCGCCCCCAAAAAAGGAAGGAGAACCAGTCTACTTGGAAGACAGCCAAGATGACCTCTGGCCTCCTCATGCACATGAAAGACCAGGATAAATCCAGACCCTCTAGCAGGAAGAGTAGAGCCAAAAATCTAGGTTAGCCAGTTCCGTGACTCTGTTCCAGGAACTGGCTGACCACAAAGTTAGATTATCATCTTGAAAACAATCTTGAGAAACGGGGAGTTACCCCCTTGTGATTATCACTGGTATTTTTGGAATTTTCCAATGATGCCCTCCCTACCCCCTTTGGGTTGTGGTTTTATTTCTTCCCTTAAATACCCCTTCTTCCAGCTACTCGGGGTTGAACTCCTCTACCCCTGTGTGGGATATGAGTCTCGGCCCCAGCGCGCTGGTTCCTGTCAATAAACCTCATGTGATTGCAGCAAGGGTGATCTCTTGTGAGTTCTTGGGGGGTCATGTTATCCCAAGACTTGAGTGAGAGTCTCCCAACTCCGGGGGTCTTTCACACACACACATAAACACATACACACACAATAAAATGGCCTCTGAAATGAACTGTTATATATTATGAGAACATTAATAATTTTATGAGAAGTAGACTGATGAGAGATTTTTATCATTTTTTAAAGATAAAAAAAATTTACTTATTCTTTATTTAGTTTTGAGATAAGGTCTCACTGTGTAGATCTGGTTGTCCTGGAACTCGCTATGTAGACAAAGCTGTCCTTGGACAGAGATCCACCTACCTCTGCCTTTTGAGTGCTGGGATTAAAGACATTTGCCATCACAGTTTCCTTTATGTTTATATGTATGAGTGTTTACCTACATGTATGTATGTGCACCATGTGTATGCCTATTGCTCTCAGAAGCCAGAAAATGGTGTTGGGTCCTTGGGAACCTGAGTTACAGATGGTTGTGAGCCACCATGTATGTGCTGGGACCCAAACCAAAGTCCTCTGCAAGAGCAGCAAGTACTCTTAACTGATAAACCATCTCTTCAGCCCCATCCGTTTTTTTAAACTCATCTGTATTTTTATCATTTTTATATAGTGAATAGACATTTCTTGTATAGTTTAGCCCAAGATCAAAGAATTATTTTGGATGGGCAGGATTGTCAGTCACATTTGAAAACCTTGGAGCAAAAGGCTAAATAAAGGTTCACATATTATACCTAAATATTTGGAAGGTATAACTTAAAAGTTTAAATAAAACTGTACCTGTTTAAAATTTTTGTTCTCTTAAACTATTATGTAAAGTGAAAGTATTATTGATCCATGTTCAGTGGTGTATACTTATTGTCCTAGCTAGTCAGATGACTGAATCAGAAAGGTTGGACAAAATAGTGAGGCATTATAAAAACCAAACCAAACCAAACCAAACAAAACAGTCCTCAAATCTACTGTTTGAGAAATACCAACATTTTACTGTAAAGAAATGGTATCACAGGCTAGGCATGGTGGCCCACACCTTTAATCCTAGTACCTTAGAAGCTGAAGCAGGAGGGTTTCTTCAAGTTTGAAGCCAGCCTGGTTTACATAGTAAGTGCCAGGACAGCCAGGCCTATGTAGAAAGACTTTGTCTTAAAAATGATATCACATTGTAATGGATTCTATTATCTGCTGCCTGATCCCCCTACAGGAATAAAGTGTGTATTTCGTTTGTTAGGAGTGATATTAGAAAGCTCTCAGTTGTCATTGCTGTTCCAGAAATGCATCAGTTGAAGACAGCCACCTCCCCAAGATCATACCCCCTTCCTGGGGGGCATTTTATGTCCAACGTCTGATAGAAATGACAGCTTATTGGTTCCCTCTGTCCATCTCTTCTTCCCTTTTATTCCATTCAGTGGATGCTTAGCCCATGGGATTCCCTAATAAAATCCTTCATGCTATACTCTGTCTGCTCCCTGGAGAACAAACTTTCAAAAAAATCAATACAAGAAGCTGTTCAAGAAAGCAAACACTGGGAGGAAATATTCTAGACAGATTTCTTGCTGACCAGTTGTCAGCGTGAGCCCCATCATTGGTGGAAAGTTACGTAGGTACAAATATGGAATGAGGTGGCACAGGAATGGCTAGAGGGAGTTTGCTGGTGAAAGGGAAAGTACTGTCTGGTACCATATGTCAAAATGTGAAAAGTGGGGCTGGAGACAAGGCTCATTAAGAGCACTTGTTATTGCTGAGGATCCAAATTTGATTTCCAGCCCCCATGTGATAGTTTATAACTATCTGTAAATCTTTCTCCTGGGCATTCAATGCCCTCTTCTGACCTCTGTGGGCATCAGGCATGTACATGGTGCAATACATGCATGCAGACAAAACCCTCAAACACATAAAAATATGTAAATCTAAGGATAAAATTTTAAGTACTTTGACAAATATGGTATAAATTTTATATATAGGGAAGGCTATTATGTTTGATTGGCGTTTTAAAAAACTGGAAAAGTAACTTATATGAATTAAAACCTAAAAGCTATATTCAAAAGTAAGAGAGCTTCCTGCACAGATTATATGAACTTTAATGTACAGGAAGAGAAATATGAAGAGCAGGCACAGGAATTATTGAAAAAAGTAAGCTTCAAAGAAAGTTAAAATCATAACCAAATCTTTTATGTTAGACCCAAGCCTTGGTTAGAAAGAAATGTGACCTTGTGATTCATAGGATGGAGCCTCTTGATTGTTGTTCATTGAATATTTTGCATCTCCTACATCTCTCTGAATTCTTTAATTATTCAAAACTGTCTCATTTTTGACTATTGAGGTCCAGAACTTCACCTTTCTTGAAGATTTAAGCATGCCTTTCCTCTTTAAGATGGCATGGATTGACCCTGGAACCTGCTCTTCTCATCTTGGCCACTAGGCCTGTAACTAGGTCTAAATCACAGTATAACCTTCCAGGGTGTATAGAAAGTAATAAGATAGGAAAGGGAATATGGAAGAAAGTGGCTGCAGGATCTGACTAGCTATCAGTACCTGTAGGTACTGAGAGAGTATGCACAGGTGTGAAATCTCAGGAGCATGATTAGTGGATCTAGAGCACAATGGAATATAGGGAAATAAATCAATTGGAGAGTGTTTGCAAGATTTAAAACCCTAGCAAAGATCCAGGAAATGATGTGAATTAATGGCTCAGATGGGTCCTTAAAGTCGGGAAAACAAAAGCCTCTACTGAGACATGTTACCATCAAAGATGCTGGAAGAACGGACTAAAGACTCACATAAGAGGCTGCAGAGGTGGCTCAGTGGTTAAGAGCATTGGCTGCTCTTTCAGAGGACCCAGGCTTAATTACCAGCACCTACTTGGTGACTCACGACCATCTATAGTTCCAGCTCCAGGAAATCTGAAACCCTTTTTTTTTTTGCCTCCCCAAGAACAACATGTACATGCTATACAGACATACATGCGGACAAATGACCCATATACATAAAATAAAAATTTTTTAAAGCAATCAAATAAACAAGAATGATAGAAAAATGTATTATACAATGTAGGAAAGATTTCCCAAGGACTATATTCTACTGGAAAACTCCAAGTGCACACTGGTAGCAAAGCTATGAGGATCATTTCAGTGACACTCCTCTCTAGGGGCCTGGGCTCAGAGAAGAGTGTGCTAAGAGTGGAGGAGTAACAATAGAAATGCTGATGACTCTGAGACAATAGATCCTTCAGGGATGTCCTTAGCTTTCAGAGGTCAGGAGAATGTAACACGCCCCGAAAGATCAGAGCAGGGGGTCGAGTGTCATAACTTACAGAGACCCATAGGGATGATTAACAGCGCTACAGATGGATAACGGGTTAAGTGTAGCACAATTAACAAAAACCCAGAGACAGAAATTGGGGTTCAACCTGAAGATCAGAAAAAAAAAACCCAGCCAGCCACTGGCTCTTACCTCATTCTGTAATGGCGATCCTGCCTTCAGGAATCCCCAGAACGAGACTGTGTCTGAGAGCTGTCTCCTCCTGTCTTATATTTCTCTCTAGGGCTGGCATTAAAGGTGTGCACCACTACCGCCTGGTTTCTGTGGCTACTGGGATTAAAGGTGTGTGTCACCACTGCCTGGTCTGTGAAACTGACCAGTGGGGCCGTTTTACTCTCTGAACTTCAGGCAAGCTTTATTTATTAAAATACAAATGAAATATTACTGCAGTTAAGGCATGATTAATGAGACATACACACTCAATAATCAGCTAATAAGCCACTCAAAAGAAATCAAATGTGGTTGGGAGTCTGAAGGAAGTTGCCTTAATAAAAAGCTAGTCCCAAACCTTTCTAACAATGAGGACCCTAAGAGAGACATACATAGATCTAATCTACATGGGAAGTAGTAAAAGACAAGATCTGAGTAAATTGGGAGCATGGGGACCATGGGAGAGGGTTGAAGGGGAGGGGAGAGACAGGGAGAGGAGCAGAGAAAAATGTAGAGCTCAATAAAATCAATAGAAAAGCTAGTCCCTGTCCAGTTTGCGGTCCTAAGTTATTGAGAGCTTTTGCTCTAGGTTATGCTATTAGAATGACTATCTCTTGATGCCTTTCATAGGACTTCATAGGAATGCGTCCTCAGTTCTTTTCGATGACTCAGGTAACTACATGCTAAGGAATGACGAATGACCAAATATTTTGAGGACAAACATTGGTTTTCAATTGCCTGCTACGGATACTCAGAGACCCAAAATGTTATTATAGTTCCCAGGTTCCCATGAGAATATGGACACTAGGTATTAAACGAGATCAAGTCCCAGGTCCAGCTCACAGTAGACCTACTGAGTTCAGAGCCTGACCCAGTGGCTACTTTCGTGATCTCTGAAGGTTTATTTGGTCCCAGCCCCATCGTTCTTTGGCCTATTGGAGCAGTAGAGGAAAAGACCAAGTGACTGCTTCTGAAATTGTTTATGCTTTCCGTAGCCAACTTAGTATTTACAGCATCCTGGAAGAGGTGTGGCACAAGTTCGTGCCTCTTTTAAAGACCTAGAAAGTATAGAGATGCAATCTCCATTATGCTTTCTTTTAATTAGCCAGTGTTGTGGCCTGCAAAATGTGGACGGTGCCTGGAAGATGATAGTAAATTATTGTCAACGCAACCAAATAGTAAGGCAACTCCAAACCCATGTCAGATATATGTAATATTTTGGTTAGAGGAGATTGTCATGGCCTTTGAACATAGCATTTAGTTCTTTGAAAAATGTGTTTGTCTTCCTATCATTAAAATCAAAAAATGCTTGTCCTCACATAGAGTGGGCAACCTCCCATTTCTCATTTTCCCCCAAGGCTCTACTAACTCTTATATCTTCTGTTTTAATACAGTCTAAAGGGGTCTGGACAATGCTTTCAAAAGAGGTAGCATGCTGGTGGCCTTGGCAAGACACATACATTATAGGAGATAAGAGCCAAACTCCAGAAAGGACCAGAGACTGACCATATTAAGTGTGACTTTTAGTGGTTGAGTGGTCTGGGGAATGTTAGGAATCCTGCTACATAAGGGACAAATTCCCAGACTTCTTCACAAATAAAGAAGCTCAGCATCTGACTGGCCTCTTAGGGTCTGGAAGGAGCACATTCCACCCTGTTTCAGTTTGCATACTGGGGAACAAAAGAAACTTCCAATGTTAAGTGGGGCCTGGAGTGGAAGAAGTTTTTATGGTCCCAAGTAAACTTTCAAGCAGTCCAGACACTTGGCCCACACAAAAGACAGACCCTCTGGTATGTGGTATCACTGTTGTGTGTGTTGATAAAGGAAGCATTAGTGGAGAAGTTACAGTCTAGCTGAGTTTCTGGAGCAGAGCCCTTTTACATACAGGGGAGGATAGGAGACCTTTTAAAAACAGTGCCTGGTATGCTACTGCATGCTGGTAGAGATGGAATACACAAATGATTACAGGAAATCAAATGGCTAATTTGAGCTGGGCTATGTCAGACCCGTGAATGTAGAAGGCTGAATAAGCTCAGGTCTTCCACACACATTTATTATTGCTATTCTAATACCTTTCTTTCACCTTGTTGCCTATGGCCTCACTGACATCCTGGAGGCTGGAGAGATGGCTCAGAGGTTAAGAGCACTGGCTGCTCTTCCAGAGGTCATTGAGTTCAATTCCCAGCAACTACATAGTGGCTCGCAACCACCTATAATGAGATCTGATGCTCTCTTCTGGCCTGCAGACAAACATGCAGACCGAACAGATTATACATAATAAATAAATCTTAAAAAGACAACTTTCCAAGAAAGGAAAAAAAAAAAAACAAGTGCTGTTCATAGATTAGTAAGCTTATTGTGTAGGCACCAGACAATGTAAGAACTTTAGCTTGAGAGGGCTATGTGTTCAAGAAGTGAAAATCTGGTCACATAACCCAAAGTCTAAGAATGATGTTGATCTATAATTGATAGCAACAAACAGAGATAGCTATTTGTAGTTTTAAGACAATGTAGAGAGAGGGGATGTACTTTGTCCTTAGTTTCACCTGATCCTTGAGGAACTGATCACAGAACTTATACGAAGTGAATCTAGAATTTACAAGAAGAAGAGTGTGGTACTGTTTAAAATTCCCTTCATTTGTTGGAAATGTTGCCACCAAAGAGAACGTAGCTGACAGCACTCTTCAGGGATGGCCTCAACTGAAGAGTGTTTCCTTATTTATGAGTAGATCCAGTGACCCATTGATGCTGTCATAAAGTGTCCCACTGATGATGCTAGGACTCAATTTGGAGCATCTATGAAGTTTTATCCCATTCTTCAGAATTCTTGACAGAGTATGCTGAGAAATTCCACTACCTGTGCAATGAAATTTGATTTCTCTTATAGTTTATTCCTGTTTCCTTCTTCTCATAATGATTGATATCAATATTCCCTCAAAATATCATCTCACAATCTGCTTCCTGGGGGAATACAATTTGATAAAGTTTTACCAATGTTATCTATCATCTATCTTTCTGTCTGTCTGTCTGTTGATTTATGTATAGATCCTAAAATCAAGAGTTACACAGGTTGTTTAATATTGCAAAATTTTCTTCAACTTTCCTCCATATGTTGCAAATATTGCACCAATTTTGACTGTGCAAGAAAAGCTGGAAAATGCAGAGAAACAATAAAAAGACACTGTATATTACTAGGGAATGATGATAGTTTATTAAGCAGAAATGCATCATGTTCATATATTTTTGGCTTCAGAAAGTTAGTATTTTCCTTAAATCTTTCACCTTTTGAATTTTTGTTTCCTGCAGCATGAAATAATGCTTATCTTTTATATGAGGAGTGACATAATTCACAAATCTTCATGCCATTTGGACACAGTTGCCTTTTGTTTAGATATAAAGAGGCATTTCCCTAGAGCCTAAACAGTGTGCCAAAGTATAAATGTTTAGGGTTACGAGTTGCACTGTGCTAGCAATGAGCATCAGAATCCACATGGCACAGGCATCCATGTGTTCCTTAATAATTGTGTGTGTGTGTGTGTGTGTGTGTGTGTGTGAGAGAGAGAGAGAGAGAGAGAGAGAGAGGGAGAGAGAGAGAGAGAGAAACAGATAGACACAGAGAGACAGACAGACACAGATACGGAGAAAAAGAGCACAAAGCATGGACTTTATTAAGGCTTCCATGATCAGTCCTAAGAGTTTTAAGTGTAACTATAAGGGAGGGGCTTAGACATTAGTGGACAACATTCCAGGAGAATTAAGGGGTCTCATAGCCAAGACTGTATTCAATACTGGTTTCAGATCTCTAGGTTTTACTTTAATGTTTCAGTAATAGACTTGGTTTCAGTGTTTAGTTTAAGGTTTGGTTTATTGGGCTTTGTAGGATTATGCACATGTGAGGAAACATTTACTATCACTTATAAAGATGAAAATGCAACCCTCCTTCCTGGACAAGGAGGGCTTCTTAAGGGAATCACGTAATTGATTTTTCCCCTCAAAGAAAGTCTAGTGTATTGGGAAGGGCTGGATAACCTGAAGTCGTAGATGAAGGATATGAATATTTCTCTTTTCTATTTTTTTAAATGAATTTGAATACTGCAGGAGCTTCATATAAGTGGGGTCATATGTTTGTTCTGTGATCAGCTTATTTCACCTAGCATAATGTTTTTGTATTTATCTGTTCAGGTTACTAAAACAACATATAATGAACTGGTAGTTTAAACAACAGAAATTAATTTTTGGAAGTTGGGAAGTCTGAAATCAAGATGTCAGCAGTTTCTAGGGAGGGCTTTCTTCAAGGCTGCCTTCTCACTAAGTCCTCACACAACCTTTTCTTGATGCACTGGGGAAAGACAGGACAAAAGAGGAGGTGGGGGGGAGAGAGAGAAGGAGCTCTTTGGTGCTGTGGGACAATGTTCTTGCATTGGTTTAATAAAATGCTGATTGTCCAGTAGCCAGGCAGGAAGTATAGGCAGGGCAACCAGACAGGAAGTAGAGGCGGGGCAATGAGAACAGGAGAATTCTTGGAAGAGGAAAGGGTCAGTTTTGTAGTCGTCACCCAAACTCAGAGGATACAAGATGAGAATGCCTTGCTGATAAAGGTACCAAGCCATGTGGCTAACACAGACAAGAATTATGGGCTAGTTTAAGATATAAGAATTAATTAATAAGAAGCCTGAACTAATAGACCAACCAGTTTATAATTGATGTAGACCTCTGTGTCTTTCTTTGGGACTGAACAGCTGTGGAACCAGGCAGAGCAGAAATCTCTGTCAACACTTTGGTGTCTTCTTTTAGAAGAACACAAGGGCAAATGAAGAACCAGCTTGCCTCCATCTTAGGCTTAAAAGCCATCTTATAGTAAAGAAACTAGGTCATTCCTGTTTATGATTAAACCTCTGTTTCTGAAGGATTGGGCTATGCCCCATCTTTAAGTAACCTTAACTACAAATAGTTTGCTACTGCCTGTCACAGGAACAGCATCATGTCTTTGTTTCAAAAGTTGTTTATAACCATCTTGCAACCCTACCTCTGTTTCAAAGGTTATATGACCACCTATGATACCTTGCTGTGATTACATTGTTATGCCAACTTTGCAACCATGTCTTTGTTTCAGGAGGTCGTCAGCACTAACTTCTTATGCATATGCTCTACTCCTGTAACCCTGCCTCTTTTGTTCACCAAATGTCCAATTTGAAAACCTTCTACCCCTGAGCTATAAAAGCCTAGTCTTCCACACATCCAATGCTGACCTCTCAAACCCTGCCTTTGGGGGAGGCAGCCTATGTACACAAATACAAAACTTACTTTAATTAATTTGGGCATGATGATTTGAGTTGCTGGTCTTTTCCCTCCATTCTTTGGGATTAACACCATCTGTGTGCAGTCCCTGGGAGCCATGTAAAGGTGGAAGGCGAGAAGTGACTCCTCAAAACTTGTCCTCTGATTTCCACACAAATGTGCACATTCCACCCCTCACTCACAGCCAAATACATAAGAAACAATTTTAAAGTTAAAACAAGAATACTAGTTTTGGTGGGGAAGTGTAGGGAAGCTGGTGGAGGAGGGGCTATGAAGCTTACATATGAAAATGCCATGACAAAAACCATTATCTTTTATGCTAATCTAAAAGGTCATTTTAAAAAAATCTTATGTATCTGGAAAAAAAGAGATTGCTAAGTGGCTTTTAGCTTTAACATGTTAGCATTTCTATGAAAAAATTGTTTAATTCTTACTAGACATTCAAAAATACAAGTGTGTGTGTGTGTGTGTGTGTGTGTGTGTGTGTGTGTGTGTGTGTGTGATGGCATGAATGTAGAGGTAAGAAGATAACTTGTGGGAACTGGTTCTCTCCTTCTACAATGTGGATCTAAGGGATCTAACTCCAGTCAACAGGCTTGGTGGCAAGCACCTCTATCTGCTGAGTCATTTCTCTGCCCTCAAAAATATGTTTTAACATTGAGACTCAGAAATGACTCAGAATATATTCCATTAGTGTCTTTGACAGCATCTGGTGATCAGTAAAAATGTCTAGTCATAAATAGTTATATTTTGTTGTGGCTAGACTTATTTTTTTCAAGACAGGGTTTCTCTGTAGCTTTGGAGTCCGTCCTGGAATTAGCTTTTGTAGATCAGGCTGGCCTTGAATTCATAGAGATCCACCTGCCTCTGCCTCCCAAGTGCTGGAATTAAAGGCGTGCGCCACCACTGCCCAGCATGGCTATACCTTTTTAAAATTTATTTTTTACTTTTAAACAATTTCACACATGCATGTAATCTAATGTATTTTGGTCACTTCCTCTCCCCATTACCCTCTCTCATCTCCTTCCTACTGCTGCTGAACCCCTTCTCTTCAACGAGTTCCCCTCTTACTTTTATGTCTTTATTTTATTATTATTGTTTTCTTGTAACCCACTGAGTTAAATTAGGTAGTTACATGAGCATGTGTGTTGTTATTTACTCAAGGGCAAGCAATTTACCAGTGACTACATTACTGAAAAAATATACTTACTGAAAAAAAATAATTTCTTCTTTCCAAGCAGCCATTAATTACCCAAAGCTCCTCAAAGTGGGAAGGGCTCATGAGTTCCTTCCCTATCCATGATGGGCTGCTGACCCAGTGGTCTGCAGGTAACCACAGATGATGAGTTCATGACTGCAATGGTGGGCCGAGGGGCTGAGGGACTGGGAGGCGGGCAGGCAAGGGGTTGGACTCTGCATTGATCATCACCCACTGTGTAAAGAAATTTCTCTGACCAAGGTCAAGATCATAGCTGTACCATTACATGTATATGGTGGGAACGCATGTGTGTCTACTCATATCCACATACATGAATGTAATGATATTTCATTTGTATTTTAATAAAGAAAGCTTGCCTGAAGAACAGAACGCAAAACAGACACACTAGTCAGCCATACAGGCCAGGTAGTGGTGGCACACACTTATAATCCCAGCAGCCACACTAGTTAGCCATAGAGGCCAGGCAGTGGTGGTGCACCCCTTTAATCCCAGCACTAGAGAGGATTATAAAGCGGAATGAGACAGGAACTTGCTCTCTTTTCAGTCTGAAGATTTCATAGAGGTAAGCTCTCTAGTGGCTTGGCTGCTTTGCTTTTCTGATCTGCTACACAAAAACAAAATAAAATTCTAAAATATTTTAAGGGAACAAGGGAGCTGAACACTAGCATTCATCCTGAACTCCAGCTTTCTAACTGAAGACACAAAGTGACCTGCTAGCCTGATCTTCCTATCAGGCCTTCCCCTCCATGATAATATCCTCCCAAAGTATAAGTGAGAATACTTTCTTTACTAAATTACTTCTTGTCTAGTATTCTGTCATAGCAATGAGACAAGTAACTAATATACCAATTGAGATGAGACTCGCAGACATTTCCTTTAACTTTTTATAGTTTCTAATTATGGACAATAAGCGATTTGTAGCATGAATAATAAAAACCCAGAGACGTATTGAGGTTCAACCCGAAAACCAGAAAAACAAAGCAGCCAAGCCACTAAAGAAGTCTTGCCTCAAAGGTGAGAATACAGGGGTGGGGATAGAGGTGGGGGTTGGGGGGCG
>PVIU01013444.1:0-55871 GCA_004026605.1 Ondatra zibethicus | reverse complement strand
CCCATTACCTACCATCCTCTTTACCTCTATACCAAGCTATACCAAGATATGTTTCTTTAATATCATGTCAGGGTTGTTGCACAAGCAGTTTCCTTCACCAGATTCTGTTTTAGTATATTTTCTTTGCCACACTCCCATGATCTTGTATTCTTTCCCAAAACAGAGACTTTTCCTAATGACGCTTTAATCCTAAGTGATACTGAGGAAATATTATTCTAGTTTCTTCTGTAATAATTAAAGGTATCTTATAGGTGGCATTTTCCTGTCCCAGCAACTGAGATTGAATAACCACCCAGAATCTTAATATTAATTGTAAATGTTTGGCCAATAGCTCAGGCTTATTACTAGCTAACTCTAATATTTAAATTAATCCATATTTTTTATCTATGCTTTGCCACATGGCTTATGACTTGTTAACTCATTTTCAATATGTCCTGCTTCCTTGGAGGCTGGCTGGTGTCACTTCTAACTCTGCTCTTCTTCCTCCCAGCAGTCTCAGTTTGGCTTTCCCTATTCTTCCTGCCTGGCTACCAGTCAATCAGCTTTTTATTAAATCAGTCAGAGTGAAAAATCTTTAGAGTGCACAAAAAATTATTCCACAGAAATATTTTCTTTTTATATTGATTTTTACAACAATAGCTATCCTATGCAATCAATCAGTTGTACAATATTTATTAGGCACAGTATTGGGCTCAGCAAAACCACAGTCAATAATAAGATGTTACTTTTACCTTAAAATGGAAATGAAAAGAAAAAAGTAGCATAGCCTACAGAAGTAAACAACCAGTGTCTGATTTGACTTAAGGCCCACTCCAGCAGATGGAACCCGTGTGTGACACTGCTTGGGTGACCAAAAATCTGAGACTAGATAGCACAGGGACCCAGGGGAAAACCAAACATTGCTGTTCTTAAAAAATGTAACAATATAGTGACTCCTAATGATATTCTGCTATACGCATAGATCAGTTTCTTCCTCAGCCATCATCAGAGAAGCTTCCTCCTATAGCAGATGGGAACAAATACAGAGACCTTCAGCCAGAAATTATGCAGAGAATGAGAGACCTTGGAACACTCAGCCCTAATAGGATTTCTCCATCAATACCCCCACCAGACTTTTGTTGACTCCCAGTGGGAAGCCTTACCCTCTCTGGGGAGAGGGTGGGGAAGGTGAGGGGAGCAGGGGGAGAGGAGGGAGTAGAAACTGGGATTGGTATGTAGAATGAGAAAAGTTTGTTTTAAAATTAAAAAAAAAAAAGAAAAAGGCTCTCTGGTCCCGGATCATGTCATATGCTAGAAGGGCATCATATGTGTTTCTGTTTTCATTATTCCTATTCTTTCATTCTCATCCACAAGTATACTGCTCCTACTTGATACAGGTAAAATAAAATTATGAGTTCCTACATAAAAAAGAAATAGAGCACTTTATAGAATTTTATGGAAAATGTACACTTTGATATATTATATAAAGAGAAATAAGAATGCATGAGGGATTTGAACCAGGAATTTATATTATATATGTGCACATACGTGTGCACGTGTGTGTGTGTGTTTATTTAACTCCATGATTTCATCAAATTTCAAGGTATAACACCCCAGTATAACACCTCAGAAATAGTTTGATCTGCACAGTGTTTCATAAAGTTTTCAATCATTTCCAAGGTGCTGGACTTACATATTAACTGCTGTAGTTTTACAAGAAGAATTAGATGATTTGGAATCTGAGATCTGTCCTGTGACATGGTACCAATGTGGCGTGGGTGTGAAGTGTCCCCCACAGAGAGTGGCTGGATGGGGAAATATACACTTCGATATATTCCAGGAAGAGAAATCAAGAATAATGACATCTGTTGTGCTTTTTATAAGAATGCATGTGAGAGATTTGTACCAGGGGTGCTGAGGTACCTCATGACATTCACAGAGCTGATGCTGCAGCAGACAACATTATGAACTAGTCAGAAGAAAACTACTCCTGCACCTTTACCAAAGTCTGGGTTCCTGGTGACAGGGCTCTGAGAGGGGACTTGAGGAAAAGACTAACTAGGGTAGACACAAAAAGTAGCTTTTAAAAAGAAAGAAAACTAAAAAAGAAAATAATTCTTCAGAGAACAACAGCAGAGATGGGTTTCTTAGAGTGTGGTTCAATCCTGAACCAGCAGACACCCAGAGTTAACTTGATGCTGTTGTGAGAGAATGAGACACATTTTCATAATTCCTTACCAGCAAGGAGCAAGGGTTGGTCAGCCATTGAGGAAAGATGAGTTTACAGATAGACCAATTGTTGCTCCATCCCTGCTATATTCATCCCATTTTACCATAGATAATTAGCTACTTCTGCCTGTTTTACTGATGTGCACAATTGGTCTGAATGTGGATGAATGTGGCTTGTGTGAAACAAATACACTGAGAAGTGATAGCAACCATGTCTAAAGGAAAATAACAATTAGTTCCATTTATATGGTTCATTAGAGACATTGAAACAGGGAATGCTTTTAAACTGAACACTGGTAGTTTTGCTTTCTGCAGTGTAAAAGCAAGACTAGACTTCCTCTTAGCTTTGTCCCGTATCCTTCCGTAACACGCTTCCCTTGTGTCCTTTCCTGCTTTCTCACCATTTGCTGTTGAATTGGAAATATCTGGCTCCTGGTTCTTTTTTCACAGCTCAGGTGTTGCCCGTCAGAGTTAAAAGGGGACGAAGGAAGACAGGTCTCACTGTTGTTAATTTATTTCATCTTGAATATACAAGCAAGCTACCCCAATCTTCAAACTCTTCTGCCTACACCTCACGACTTCTCTTCACTGTGCTCCTATCTTTTCTCTTCTGCCTTCTTCTCTCTTGCATTCTTCTCCATACCCTCTCTCTGTACTGTCCTCCCTTTTCCCTGACCACTGATGACATGTTTTCCCTGTATGTGATAAACATGAACTACATCACATCTGATTTTTTTACGTCCTGCTCAGCCAGCAAGACTATAGAAACTCATGTAGTTCTGATGAAATCCAAATGATGTGGTAAGTCTGGTGTATTTGATTGTCTGAATCAGCACATAGGATCCTGGGTAAATTATTCACCCCAAACCTGTTAATTATAAGATCACATGCATTTATCACTAACACATGTAACTAGTTTCACAAAGCAAGAACATAAAAACAACTACTAGCAACTGGTCCATGAAAATGTATTTCTTTATTAAAAACATAAATATTTTGGTTTTGATCAGAATTTCTGCATTAGAGGAAGATCATAATGGAACTAATAAGTGCATAGGATGAAGTGTTTGTGAACTGTGTCCAGCCAAAATAATGACCTTCGAACAAGGTGATGGAGATTCTAATCAGCACTGTACTCTATTTAATATTCTTGCTCAATGGACTCCTCTAGATCAGATAGCAAAGAAGAGAGGATTTGGGATGACAAGAATGAGTTGTGAATGGAAGCAGTCAGCAGAAGGCATGATGATGAGCATGCTCGGTCCAGTGATCCTGAAGCGCAGAATATGTTTTTATAAAGAATGCAGCTCCACAACAACCATAATGAGGTAAGAAAAAGTTAACCTCACCTGCTTGGAGGCCACGATGCCCTGTAATTCTATTAGCTTAGGGTTTGCATGACTTTATACTTTCCAAATGGTTCCTTTCCTTTTAATTTTTCAGCAAATAGTAAAAGGAAATTCCATCTCATTCTCATAGGTGCAGAAATGAAAGAGACATTTCACCAGAGGGAAAGCAGAGATGCATGCTGGGGTAGAGGGCAGATCTTCTCTCTTAGCTTCACACATTTCAGTGCTGCCTACCTGATCCTATCGATAAGTAATGAAGACTAATTGGCTGCCGAAACCCCTCGTGCTAAGAGAACAGGATGGTTAAAGTACATAGCAATTATATAAAATAGTAAGGAAACTATGTTAACCCTCTGACACTGTTTTCGCTGAATTGCACTGAAGCCCAAGACAGCCTCTAGCTTGGGTCATTTGAAGCTGAAATTGAAAAGAGGCTATGAGGCCCACACTGCCTCTGAGGATAATGGAAGATAGACTGGCTGATCTGTTAAATGTGACTGGCTCAAGTCTAGAGGATTCAAACAGCTCTAGTTGTATTCATTAGAAACAGGTTTGCTTAACAGTCTCTAGAGTTCGCAGAGAATGGAGCTGACATTTGCAAATGATAGCCTTAGAAACTTTCTTCTCTCCACAATTCTGCTTTTTCTATTGTTCCTTTTCCTTGGAGCTTTCCTTCTGGATGTTGGTAAATTTCCAGGAAATGCCCTTGTGTTTTCCATTGTCACATCTCATCAGTGCTCTTCTGGGGAGGCTGCAGGGAGGGAGGCAAGAGTACCAGGAAGAAGGAGAGAGTGCCCTGGGCTGAAATGGCAGCAGCATGCAAATGAAGGCCAACTCTGTGAACACTTCCCAAGCAGTCACATTCTATTACAACCGAATTATGGGATGTGATTCCTAGAAAATGGCAAAGGAAGAACAAACAAACAAATAATAAACAACTAAGTAAATAAATAAATAAGTAGAAAGATAAATAAAAGGCAGGTGACCATGCATATTTCATCTTTAATTCTCAGTAGAATCGTTTCTTCAAATGCTTAGAGGTTCCAACTACTCAGCTCTTTATTCCTTCAATAAATATACACATTTAGTAACTCTACCAACCTTTCTAGATAGAAATAGAGGTAGGGATATTAATTTTCACATGTCCATCCAAACCTTTGCTCCTTTCACTACCTTGGTTTATTGTAAAATCAATTTGATTTAGGCACTGAATTATTCTAAAAAATTTCAGACAGAAATCAAGTTCCAGTTTTACCTCAACTAACTAAAAACAAAATTAGATATCTGCCAATAATCAGGTTTACTATGATGACTATTATATATCCCTGGGACTACTCCTGAAAATGTGATGTTCTAGCTAAAAGATAGAGTATGATGTTTGGAACTATGGCACAAAGCACACAGCTCCGGCAATGCCAAATTGGTGGCTCGTTTCTTCAATAACTCTGTGTGAGGATAGCAGTGGATAATCCTAGCTGTTTGAGGAATTAAACATGTAGAGGGAAGTGAGGCATACGCCACATGGATAACAGAGAGGATTATATCAGTGCACAAGAGAACAAGGAGATACAGTGCTTGGCATAGTTAAGCTCAATCAAAAATGACTGTGTTGTGTTTCCTGTCCTCATATATTCTCATCCTGGGGAATGAACATCCCAAATAGAGGGACACCAAATCCGTATGTACAGGATTTGGTGCATACACAAAGAACTATGGGAACTTAGAAGAAATAGAAATAGGTTTAGTGAGGGAATAGAAGTGGAAGATATCATGGGAAAATGCCTTTCTGCTAAATAGAAAAGGATGTGAAGACATTGCTGAGGTCAAAGTAGAATCACATTTCAAATATAAGGAAAAACATATGGGCAAGGATAGACTTTCAAAAGTGCATGGCGGAAATTTTAAACTGTATAGAAACCAGTGGTTAAGTTTATGTAAGGTATGATAGCCAAAACAAACCAAAATGAAAGTCTTGCACACACAAAAAAATCAAATTAAATTACATTGCTACAATTTTCAAGTGAATCAAAATAAGGACAGTTAATTTTCATAATTTTTATACTTACTTTTCTCTTCTTACTCCTTCCTTCATGTGTCAGCTCCTGGCAGCTGGCATGCTCCTGTCCCAGCTCCTCCCACTTGCTCTCTGTACTTTCCTCGCCTCTCCTGCTGACTTAAACCAGCTCTAACCCAAACTCAGTATTAACATAAGAATAAAGATAAAGTATACTAGACACCTCTAAAACAACAGTCAACAGGACTTAACACATAATGCAACTAACATAAACAAAATATATGAAATAATTATTTTCAAGGCACTGAACCAAAATGAGGTGGCACACGATCAGCTCATATAAGTGTTCAGAAAGTGTGCCTGTGCTGTGAAGTAAGAAAGGAGAACTGGGATAAAGCCAGATGGCCTCTAGGAGGCAAAGAGAAAATGGTGAGAAGGCAGGAAGTAGTGTTCATAGGAGGCAGCACTAGAGAAGATGGGAAGGGGAAGATCCTAAGGTCTTCAGAGGCTTGCCTATACAATACGATCCTGCTCCTTTATAGAAAACTATTAGTCAGCCACAACTAGTGGAAAGAAATAAAGGTAGCACATTTAGTCTTCGCACAGGTCTATAGCCTCATGTTTCATGAAGCATTCTTTAGGAAACAGCAGCTTTGATAACACAAAAATCATTATTCGTGAATTACACACAAGGTGATGCTTAACAAATCTTAGAAGCAAGACCCTTAAAAGGTTTAATTGTTTCCCAGTAACAACATTGTGTCTCAACGCAAAGCTGGAGAAATTCATTGACAAATAAAAACAGCTGTCACTTAGGAAGGTCCAGTACATGGTGTATAACCCTCAACGTCACTTAGGAAGGTCCAGTACATGGTGTATAACCCCCAATGTCTCCTAGGAAGATCCAGTACATGGTGTATAACCCTCAACATCACTTAGGAAGGTCCAGTACATGGTGTATAACCCCCAATGTCACTTAGGAAGGTCCAGTACATGGTGTATAACCCCCAATGTCACTTAGGATGGTGTATAACCCCAATGTCACTTAGGAAGGTCCAGTACATGATGTATAACCCCCAATGTCTCCTAGGAAGGTCCAGTACATGGTGTATAACCCCCAACGGAAGATGACTAAATGTTGTGGTCTGCGTATTCATATCCTTGATCCCCTGCCAACACATATGGCGTTTGAATCCCTAAAGAGATGATATTATGAGGTAAGGCCACTGTGGAGGTGATTAGGTCAACGACAGCAGATCTCTCTCAGATAGGATTAGTGATCTTTTGAAAGAGGCTCAGAGAACAACTGCCTGGCAAGGTCCATGGGAGAGCACTGTGAGAAGAGTCACTCGGAGAAGATGGACAGTCTCCATGGACCATATCTGTTGCCGCTTGGATTCTTTTTGACTGTAAGCCATTTGGCTCACAATAAGACACTGAGTATAATTAAGAGGGCTGAAAGGTTTAGACTTACAATGAAGAAACAAATATCAAGTCAACCCAGAACTGACACAGATATGAAAACGGACAGAGAATAAAATTAAAAACAGTTATTTTAGTGTTGCCCTCGATACTTCAAATATTAAGTGTAGACTGAGAAGACATGAAAAATTCTCAAATCAAAAATTTTGAGCTAAAATGTTTTTTATGTATACATATGGAGCATATATATAGCACACACATATGGCTTTTAACAATGAGCTCATCATTGCAGGAGAGAGCATCAGTGAATGTAACAACAGACTAATAGAATCTTCACCAAATTAAATTCAGGAACTAAAACAACAATACAATCTAAAAATCATTAGTGAACTGTGGAAAAGCTGTGAGAGACCTAATATACATATAAATTGAGTTCTTGGTAGAGGAACATATTTGAAGAAACAATGGCAGAAAATTTGCCAGGCTTCACTAAACTTACAATCATACATATCAATGATACAATGGGAGAAGATCTTTGAGATATTGAAAGAAAAAAAAGCTGCCATTCAATTCTACATTCTATACAACATCACTCAAATATGAAGGCAGATTACATTTTTTTCCCTGCAGACAGTAGTTGAAAGTATTAGTGCAGCCATCACATGAAAGAATTTAAAGGAAGCCAATGGAGAAGAACAAAATGATACCAGATGAAGATCTGAGTTGAAACAAAGAATGAACAAACACTAGGAACAGCTCTGACATGGGATAAATGTACGAAGGTCTGGAATGATTAATCATCTTTGTGAACTTGACTGGATTCACCGTCACCAGAAGCCTACTCCCTGGGCCTGTTTGTGAGGATGTTTCTGCTGAGGTTTAATTGAGTAGGAAAGAGCCACACTAGATGTAGGCAACAACATACCATGGGCTGTGATCCTGGGTGGAATAAGATGCCATAAGTGAGCACCAGCGATCGTTACTCTTTCCTTCTGAAGTGCAGTAGCAGTGTGACCAGTCACCTCATGCTTCTGGTGCCAAATGTTCCCACTACGATAGGCTATATCCCTTCAAACCATGAGCCCAAATAAGCCCTTCTGTCCTTATGTAGATTTGACAGGCATTTTGTCACAGTAATAATAAGTAATGAGTACAAAATCTCATCTCACATATACATGAGAACATGCAAATACTTAAAGGAATTATAATATCAGTTATTTTGTAAGATTCTAAACTGTAAAACAGAAATGTAAGTCAATAACAGTATAAAGGACAAGAAGGGGAGAAACTGAACCATAGTATTATAAGGATCATGCATTGCATATGGAACAATAAATTGTACAGTGGTCATTGTACTGCACTGTATTAAATGTGCATATGATTGTCATTATTATTCATGTTAAATGAAAAATATAATTCAAATTGCACACAGCTTTAAGAAGTGCTTTAAAAGTTCATAATGCCCTCCTTACCTTATCCTGTTCAGAATGCATACCATTTATTCATTCAATGCATCCATGCAGTCTATGATACTTAGTTTTCAGCAAGAATATTGAACTACCTCATGTCTTTGAGAAATTTGGATTGTATGCTTACTGATGGATCTAAAGCTTCAGATGGTAGCAATTAAGATATGTAAAATAAAAACCCAAAAATTTTAAAGTACTTCATTGATTTTTAAATTACATAAGGAAAGAGGGAAAAAAAAACCCATACGCTAAGGTTGCTAAGATTCAAGAGTGAATCTGCTATGTGTAAAGTTGTAAAAAATAAATTTAAACTAGTTTTCTGTCACACCTCAAATCACAAAAGTTACGGACACAATGAGTGTGATAAGTACTTAGGTTAAGATGAAATTTCCTTGAGTTTGTACGAGAAAGAGAAAATTGAAAATGTTTCAATTAACGGTAATATGTAGCACCAGGCATCACTGGAAATTATACAAAATTTTCATCAAAGGCTACCCGAGAATCAGTGACACCAAGCAAAGGATGACTACAGATGCAGAAATAAGTTTGGACAGGAAATAAAAATTAATAAAGATATCACATCTGACAATTAGGAAACTGTGGTCACAGATCTGGCTGCACAAAGGACATTGTTTAGGGAGAAAAGATGCTATTCAAAGAAAAGATACCAATCTCAATTACAATAAATCATGCGTAGCTGGTAGAAGATATCCAAAGGAATCTATGCTCACAAAAGTCCAAAAGAATTGCAGATGAGCTTTGGTGCTATATGGCAATGATATAGCGTACAAGATGAAGCTAGGTGATGTATGCAGGCGCACTGTGCATCCATCCTTTAAAACAAAAATTATCTGCCCCTGTTCTGGCAAATTAGCCAGGAAGCATGGCTAACAGTCATCTTGTTCATGAAATAGCTCTATCAAAACTCCATCCCAGAAGTGAGGAATTACTTGGAGGAGGAAATGTTGGAATTCAAAGGCCCATTAATAATTGACAAGACACCTGGCCATCCTAAATCTGTTGCTATGGAAGTGAAAATACTGACATCGTACTTTATTTTCAAATACAACCTCATTGTTTAGGGCCTTGTTGGTCTGTCAAAGTCTCAAATATATACCTGGCATTTGATTGCATTAGTTTCACAACTGATGCCATTCCTAATATGGAATAGCACAGTACTGGAAATCTTTCACTATTGCTAATACAATAACATTTATCAAGGTGCAATGGATGAATTAAAACCAGAAACTGTAAATGCCTGCTGGAAGAATGGATGGAGTGGAATCATTAGTGAATCTAATGACTTATTAGGAATTGATGGAGAAGTGAACAAAGTCATCCACACAGCAAGATGGATGGAGGAATATTTGCCAACATGCTCTATGAAGAAGAGGAAAAGCGGGTCTACAGAGATGGCTCAGTGGTTAAGAGCATTTGCTGCTGTTGGCCTCATAAGGATTCAGTTACCAGCATCTAAATGATGATTCACAACCATCTGTTATTCCAGTTCCAGAGGTTCCAACCCCCACTTCCGGACACTGGGCATGACATGCACACAGCATACATACATGCATGCAGGCAAACACTCATACACGTAAAATAAAAATGAAGAAATCTTAATGAAAAGAAGTGAAGAAACATACTTAAGGTCACTGAGGTGTGCTTGCAAAGAAGGAACTGAAGAAACATTTTAGCCATATCAAGAAAAAGGAAAAGATAAAGGAGAATTAAACATGTGCTATTACCAAAATGTGATGAAGTGTTTCAAAATGCACAGACATTTGAAGACAAAATATAGAATCCAATCATTGAATGGAGGACAGCTCTCAAGAAAACCATATGATCACCAAAGGATTATGAATCTGCAGCAATATTTTTGGTACATTTATTTATTTTCTAAAAAATATTTGAAAATGTCTTCTTTTATTGAAAATGACTTTTCTCTCACATAATATATCCTGGTTATAGTTTCTCTTCACTCTATTCCACCCATGCTTCCCCAACTCTCCTCAAGTCTGAGTCTGCCACCATTCTATCTCTCATGAGATGGACATAACAAAACATAATATAATAAGGTAAAATGAAGACTAACACATTGGAATAGGACAAAACAGGCAGGAGGAAAAGAGCCCAAGAGAAAGCATTAGAAACAAGGAACCACTTGTTTGCAAATTCAGGAATCCCATAAAAACACTAAACTGGAAGAGACAATGCACATGGAAAGGACCTGTAGAGTAAAAGAGACAAGGAAGAAATGCATACGAATAAAATTGAAAAACATTAAAATTTAAAAAATTAAAAACATTGAGATAAATAAAAGCCCCAATTCAACATTATAGTCAAGGAACCTCTAAAGTTGTGGCTGCTGAGTTCATTCTCTGTCGGTCATCTTCTGCTAAGCATGCAGCCCACCCTTAGGAGTAGTGGTTTGTTTCCCCAGTGAGGATTTCTTGGAGGAAATAAAATTTCATTTGCAAATGGCTATCAATGGAGATTGCTTCAGAGTTACAAATGAGAGAGAATATGTCCACTTCTTTTAGTTCTAGAACTCCATCTGTTTCAGACCTGTACAGGCCTTGTGCATTCTGCTTCAGTCTCTGTGAGTTCATCTGTTGGTAGATCTTGTTGATTTAAAGGGTCTTGTTTTCTTGGCCTCATAAGTTGAACTGGAAAATGATCCTTCTGTTTCTATTTTGTGGGATAATTTGAGGAATATTAGTATTGACTCTTCTTTGAAAGTATGGTTGAATTCTCCCTAAAACTGGGCTTTGGACTTTTGGGGGGAGAGTGTGGTTTAGGATTCTTTTAATTATTGCTTTTGTTTCACAAGGGGTTATAGGCCTGGTTAAATTGTTTATTTGACTCTGATTTATCATTTGGTAAGTGGTATGTATTCAGAAAATTATACATTTCTTTTAGATTTTTCCATTTGCATGTTCCTATGATTCTCTAAGTTTGCTCAATATTGTTCATGTCTCCCCTTTCATCTTTAATTTAGTTAATTTGCATTATCTCTCTCTTTGCCTTTTGTCTCCTTTAGATAATGGCTTCTCATTTTCTTACAGAGCCCACCCTTTGTTTCATTGAGGTCTTTGTTTTTGTTTGTTTCTTTGTTTCCATTTTATCTATTTCAGGTCTGAATTTGATTATTCCTTACCATCTCCTCCTTTTGGGTGTGATTTCTTATCTTCTAGAGTTTCCAAGTATGCTGTTAAGTTACAAGATCTCTCCAACTTTTATTTAAACACCTAGTGCTATGAACTTGCCACTTAGAACTGCTTTCATTGTGTCCCATAACTTTGCGTTTGTTGTGTATTCATTTTCATTTAATTCTAGAAAGAATTTAAGTGTTTATTTTTTTTTTAGTTTTTGTCTTTTGTCTTTGCCCATTTTCATTCAGTAGTGAGTTGTTGAGCCACTGTGTCGAGAATTGTCTGAAAGCTAAATAAATCTACAATATGACCCATTCATACCACTCCTTGGCATGTACTCAAAGATTTTGACATCCTACTCCACAGATACTTGCTCATCCATATTCATTGCTATTCTATTCACAATATCTAGGAAATGGAAACAACCTATTTGTACAATGACTAATAAAAACCCAGAGACAGACATTGGGGATCAAGCTGAAAGACCAGAGAAGCAAAGCAGCCAATCATTAGAGAGCTCTCACCTCTATGAAGTCTTCAGATTGAAAGAAGAGTGAGTTCCTGTCTCATCCTGACTTATGTTCCTCTCTAGTGCTGGTATTAAAGGTGTGCACCACCACCACCTGGACTCTGTCTAACTAGTGTGGCTGCTAGAATTAATGGTGTGTGCCACTACTGCCTGGCCTATATGAATGACTAGTGTGGCTAACTTTGTACTCTGATCTTCAGGGAAGCTTTATTTGTTAGATCATAAACAAAGTATCACTCTACCTAAATGTCCTACAGCTAACAAATAGATAATGGAATTGTGAAATAGATATACTATAGAGTACTATTCAGCTATAAAAACTAAAATTATGAATTATGCAGATAAATGGATGGAACTAGTAAAGATCATATTGAGTGAGGTAATCCAGATTCAGAGCAACAAATGTTAAATGTTCTCTCTTATTGCCGGATCCTAGCTCCAAATATTTACATGTGGATACAGATCCTGGATCAGTATGATGTGTAACTGCACATCATACTGTTTTATCACAGCAGCAGAAAAGTAATTAAGTCATTGCTATAGCCCATGGAGTCTACAGATGTGTGGGTGTTGAGAGCTGTGTGGCCTAATTTTGGATCAACATATGAATTCTTATCCAATGAGTCTCTGCAAGGCAAGACCCATGGAGATTGTCTCTCACTTGGCAAGAAACAAGTGAACCTCAGGACAGTACAGAATACTGCTGGGATCATACAGCCTGCGTGCTCTCTCCTCTCTTATAAATTTAGTGATTCTCTTGGCTATTCTTAGTTTCACTCTGTCAGTAATGCCTGGGAAAGATGTAGTCATTTCCAGAAAACCCATTGCTTTCATTCACCTCATCTTTTCATGTATGCATTTTATCATTTCACTTCATCACAGAAAGGCTGAGTATAGTACTATCATGTAATATTATTGTTTTACTGTTAGTTATTGATAATCACATATTTTTCAAATTTATAAATCAACATTTATCCTATGTACTTGCATTCATTCCGTAAGTGAAGAAAATACAGTAGGACTCATAGAATGCAAACCAAAATAACCAAGTAGAGACTTAGGGCTAGAAATCCAAAATAAGATAAAGAATAATTAAAAATCATCAATTATCCCAGATTAATCCCTAGCAAAATGCCACTACAACTATACTTAATTGACTAAAATAAAAATGGTCTACATCACATTAGGGTAGCTATTGGGACTGGAACTCAAATGAACTTTAGTATAACCATAGGGAGAAAGCTTAATGTAAATAGTGTAGCCATAGGGAGAAAGCTTAAAAATAGAAATAAGAATCTATCATATAACCCAGCCATTTTATTTCTTCCTATATATGTATCCAAAAGAAATGAGAACATGGGTATATAAAGACTTAAACTTTTTCTTGGCATTTTTTATATGTGTTTTAAACTAGCAATTCCTGATTGGCATCAAGTTGTAAATGTATAGACAGTAACATAGCCATGAAATTGAGTATTATACAATGGCAAAAAAATGGTGTATTGACACAGAACTCAACCTTGTTGACTATTGAGGAACCCAGACATAAAATAGAGGCTCTTTTGGGAAGATGATATACGGTGGGACACAAGAGAGTAGATGAGATGGGGGTTCTGATAAAAAGCACAGTATGTGATTGTATTGAAACACTACAGTGAAACCCCTTCATTTGTACAACTAATACTCATTAGTAACTATACTTAAGACTATGGGTACATTTTCCTCCATTAAATATTGCTGAATAAATTCAAAAAGAAGTTAGCAGTGCTATGGGGGAAAATGAACACAATACATTTTTAGTAAGGAGGCCGCTAGTTAGTTCCTGGCTGCTTAGCCCTGAAATAATCACACAGAAACTGTGTTAATTAAATCACTGCTTGGCTCATTAGCTCTAGCTTCTTATTGGCTAACTCTTACATATTAATTTAACTCATTTCTATTAATCTGTGTATGGCCACTTGGCTGTGGCTTACCAGCTAAAGTTCTGTCTGGCTCTGGCAAGACTACATGGCTTCTCTCTAACTCTGCCCTTCTTTCTCCCAGCATTCACTTTAGTTTTCCCCACCTAGCTCTGTCTGCCCTGCTCTGCTATAGGATCAGCTTCCCTTTATTAAAGCATACAGAGGGGAATTCCATATCACCTCCCCTTTTCTGTTTATATGAAAAGGAAGGTTTTAATTTTAACATAGTAAAATTACATATAATTAAACAGATATCAAGCAAGAATTACAGTTACAATATTTATATCTACTTTGTCTTTCATCATAACTAAGGGAAACTAAAACTATAAATTCTTCAACTCCATAAGAGACTCCAGAAGGAACCAAAGAAACAATAAATTCATTGTAAGCAACTTCCAAAACTCTAGAATTGACAGAGACATCTCACAGCCTGGACAGTCACCCAAAGTTTTTCTGTACCATTGGGGCATCCATCTTCAGCCTACAGGCCCATAGTGTCCAGCAGACATTTCCATGAAGCAGGAAATTTCAAAGACAGTTCTGCCTATATTGACCGTTTGTCAGTCATTTTCTTCTGTGTCCTGCAGAATGTCTGGCATACTCTTTTTGTTCTTTCATGAAGCAGGAACCCTGAAGGGCTGTAGTCATACCTTTATGCAAGTTTAACAGTCATTTCTCTGCAAGTCCTGAATGTCCAGTTCATCAAGCAATCCAGGCAAGAGCAGTTTCTTGCCCAAATGGCTAACCAACTCCATAAGGAGCCACTTTGATGCCCATTTTCATCTTGAAGTAGATTGGTGCTGCCAGGGGCAGATATGTCTGATTGTCATGATAAGTTCTAAATTCTTAAAACATTTTAAATGCCATATTCTGTAGTCTTTGAAAGATTTGAAGAATGCCTATCCATATGAAATATATCTCTGTACACCTAAAAAAATCTAACTAACATGAATATAAGCTTGACTATTATAGATGACTATCTACTAACCTATATTTCTTAATTATGCATTACATTAAATGAACTACACAATCACAATACAGGAGCAGAAATATATATATATACAAAATTGACCTTAAATTTGTATCAACAAACCAAGATCCATGCCAATGCAAATCTCTATAGCATATCCCCCTCTAAATGTAAACAAACATTTATAGACAATATTTGGGAATATGGATCTAGTTTTCTAGACTACTTCCTTCTTATTGTTAAATAGGTCTTTTATGGTATATCCTGTGTGCTAGGTTCATCTCAGTCACCAGCTGGGCAAAGTAATTTTTGGGGGGTATTCATGGCAACCTTTCAGAAGGTCTTGGTCCATCAAACTACATTAGTCTAGAAGCAATCCACAGGTTCTCATCATCTGTGGAAACAAAAGAAGACCTCTTTTCAAAAATAGCATATCCTTAGACACAAATTTGGAAGTCATGATACGTTTAGAACATCTATGCTGGTTTAACTTAGCAGCCTATATAATAAAATGTCTCTCTGTACTTAGCTCCTTCACAGCCAAATAATTAAAAAAAAAAACACAATAATATACATAATCCAGACTCTCTGTGTGTGTTCCATCTTTTGTGTCTTATTTATTTTTACTCTGTCTCTTTAAAGACTTTGTTTTGTTTTTTAAAACTATTTCTTTTTATAACTCTCTATACGCTTTTTCTTCTCTCTCCCAAGCCTACATACATTTATCCAACACTGTGACTCAAAGGTCTTATATGTCTGAATCTGTCCTATTGTGTGTCTATAATTCTTAACTGTCCTGAAGCACTTCTTAAAATGCTAAGCACTTCTTAAAAACTTAAGCTGCACCATTACTAGGGTATATACAGCCTGCCTGCTTGTTCCACCCAGTCAGACATGACAGAGGAGATCCATTCACTGCCTCTGAGCCGTGCACACTGCCCCAGTTCCAAGTATGCAGTGGGTCTATGTTGAGCCATCAAACAGTCTGTAACACGCAGTTTACAAACCCCATTTAAATGCTCGGCCTCCAGTAAGAGCCAGAGGTTGCACCAGCAGCAAGGCCCAGAAAGCTGGCATTTCAAAACAGCACAGCTTTTTTTCTTTTGCTACCACTGAATCAGGAAAACCTCTCTTAAAAGAGCCACAGCATGCCACCAGCAAGCAAAGCCCATTTGGGGAAAAAATGCAGCTAAACTTTGCTTTTTAATATCTAGAATTTCTTTCTAAGCCCTCTCAGGTTTTATGTGGATTTAGTACACCACATTCATATGCCAATTTGTACTAAGAAGGGCATTAGTTAATCCCTGGCTGCTTAGCCCAAAAAGAATCACACAGAAACTGTATTAATTAAGTCACTGCTTGGCCTATTAGCTCTAGCTTCTTATTGGCTAACTCTTACATACATTCTTGTTTCTGTAAGGGGGCAGGTACATTTTAGTAGTGAAAAACAAATGTCAAGGCTGATGAGATAGTTCAACATAAGATTGTTTTCTCTATAACAATGAAGACCTGAGTTCAAATGTGGTATCCACATAAGAACCTGGACACCATGCACATGTCTACAACATCAGAGCTGTGGAGGTCAGAGACAGAAGGTTATATAGAACATATCAGTCTCAAGTTTAGTTCCAGGTTCAGGGTATGACTATGTCTAAGGGAGTAAGATAGGGGGTGGCAGAACAGGACCAGTGGTTTCTGAATATGGGTACACTTTTATTATCCCCAACAATACACTCACACATTTTCTCACTACATAAATAACAAATAGGCAAACTTTCTCTTACATACAACCCAATGTAGTACAGTGACTTGAACAGAGATAAAAAGAAATAAATTGGTAGAGAGCACGGATAAGAATAGGTACACAGTAGCAATCCTTCTTCTCTCTTTCCAGCCTTCTGCAGTCAGTTGAGACCACAGAATCCCTTGACCATAGACCCACACTTGCTTAGTTCCATGTAAACCTGTTATGGTTTGAATATGAAACATCTCCCAGAGGCTCATGTGTTTGACAATTTGGTCCCTATGAGCAGTTGTATTTCTTAGAAGGTTTTGGAAAACATGGGTCACTATCAGAAGGCTTTGAGGTTTTATAGTCAGCCCACTTCTTATTCACCCTCTGTTTCTTGATCCATAAAGATGTGGGGAAGTAAACACCTCAGCTTCTCACTCCAATAGATATGGATGCACCCTCCACCATGTATTCCCCACTAAGAAGGATGGTTTCTCTCAAGCTGTAAGCCAACTCAAATGTTTCTCTCCTTAAGAAGCTTCTTGTCATGACTTGGTCACAGTAACAAGCAAATGAACTAGTATAGAATCATAAAAGAAGTAATCACCTAGCCATAATATCTGCCCCATTTCTATGCAATCAGACTGAGTGCTGACATGGTCACAAACTCAGAATATATTGGCTTGTGTCAGAATCAAATGAGCAAATAAAGACTTTAAACCATTGGATTTTTCAGTAAAACTAAAGATCTTGTATCTCTGAGCCCTATATCATTTTGGGGCATGAAAAAATTTGCAAAGTAATCAACTATTCTTCTTTAAGTAAGCCTGGAATTCCCTTGTGTTCTTTATTTCCTAAGGGATTGTCTATTATAGTATTTGATTTTAAAGACTGATTTTTTAGTATACTTTTACAAGAACAGGATAGAGAAAAATTTACCTTCACAGTGCCTACTAATAATAATTCCAAGCCTGTTAAAGTATCAATAGTAAGTTCTTCCACAAGCAATGTTAAACAGCCTCACCTTGTGTTGCTATTTTTTACTGTTGTAAAGAGGCGAGCGGGCCGTGTCCCACTGCCTGGCTAGCTTAACCCCTGGAATAGCCAGACAGAAATTGTCTTAATTAAATTACTCCCTGGCCTATTATATCTAGCCTCTTCTTGGCCAACTCTCACATCCTGATCTAACCCATTTCTACCAATCTGTGTAACAACACAAGGTTGTGGCTTATTGGGAAAGAGTCTCACAAGCGTCAGTCTCAGGCAGGAGCATCATGGCATCTGCCTGTCTGCCCTTCTTCCCAGCATCCTGTTCTGTCTACTCTGCCCACCTAAGTGCTGCCCTGTCAAAAGGCCAAGGCAGTTTCTTTATTCAACCAATGAAAGCAACACATATACAGAAGAACCTCTTATATCATTTCCCCTTTTTATGTTTAAACAAAAAAGAAAGGCTTTCATTTTAACATAGTAAAATTACATATAACCAAATAGTTATCAAGCAAGAGTTATAGTTACAATATTTATATCTATTTTTTCTTTTATCATAACTAAGGAAAACTATAACTATAAATTCTTTAACTCCATCAAAGACTTCAGAAGGAGATAATGTTAGTTAATTAAATAGGAAGTGCATTATAAGCAACTTTCAAAACTCTAGAAATGACAGAGACATCACGCTTCCTGAACAGTCACCCAAAGTTTTTTTGTACCATTGGGGCATCCATCTTTAGCCTACAGGCCCATAGTATCCAGAAGACATGTTCATGAAGTAGGAAATTTTAAAGACAATTTAGTCATGGTTTTCTGTGTCCTTCAGAATGTCTCGCAGACTCTTTCATGAAGCAAGAATCCCGAAGGACCATCTCACCTTTAGGCAAATTCAGCACTCATCTCTCTGCGGGTACTGCATGTCCAGTTTATGCATCAGTCCAGGCAAGAGCAGTTTCTTGCCCAAATGGCAACTCCCTAAGGAGCCTCTTCTATGTCCATCTTCCTCTTAAAGTAGATTGGTGCTGCCAGGAGCGGACATGTCTCATTGTCATGAAAAACCCTAAGTTATTAAAACATTTAAAATGCCATATTCTGTAGTCTTTGAAAGATATGAAGAATGCCTATCTGAAATATATCTATGCACATCTAGAAAATCTAATCAACATGACTACAAACTTGACTATTATAGATGATTATACATTAACAACCTATATTTCCTAATTATACATTACATTTTTAAATGAGCCACACAATTGCAATACCTTAATCAAGATCAGAAATACATATACATATAATAAAATTGACCTCAAATTTGTATCCATAAATCAAGATTTGTACCAAAGTAAACTATTCATATCTATATCATATCACCCTTTAAATGTAAGCAAACAGTTATAAACAATATTTGGGAATATGGGTGTAGTTTTTTCTCTCCAAACTGTTTCGTGCTGTATTTGGGAACTGTTAATCAGTCTTTTGTGATGTATCCTGTGTGCTAAGTTCATCTCCATCAGCAGTTGAATGAAGTAATTTTCTGAGGGTGTTTATGGCAACCTTTCAGGAGGGCATGGTCTATCATACGGTATTTGCCTGGAGGCAATCCACAGGTTCTCATCTTTTGTGAAAACAAAAGAAGAACCTCTTTTCCAAAGCATCATATCCTTAGAACCAAATCCTGAAGTCATGATACCTTTATAATATACATGCTAGTTTAGCTTATCAGCCCATACAATGTAATGCTTCTCTGTACTTAGATCCTTCCAAGCCAAAAAATTTAAAGAAAACACAATAATATACAGAATCCAGACTCTCTGTGAATTTTCCATTTTTACATGGCTTATTTTTCTTTATTCCTTTTAATCTATCAATATTTGTGCTGTATGTCTCTTTAAGACTTTAACCTCTTTTTTAAAGCATTAACTTTATTTTACGACTTCCTATTCTCTTTTTCTTTTCTCTCCCAAGCCGACATACATTTATCCAACACTGTGACCCATTTAGAGGTCTTTTATGTCTGAATCTGTCCTATTGTGAATCTGTAATTCTTTACTGTCCAGGAACACTTTTGCTTTGTGGTTTGAAAATGCCAAGCACTTAAGAATCTAAACTGCGACAATTTCCTGCTTTGTGGAAAAGTCTGCTGGATATTATGGGCCTGTAAGCTGATGACAGACACCCCAACAGTACAAAAGAACTTTGGGTGGCTGTCCAGGCACTAAGATGTCTCTGTCAATTCTAGAGTTTTGGAAGCTGCTTACAATGCACTTTCTGTTTACTTAGGTAATATCGTAGCCTTCTGGAGTCCTTGACAGCATTGAAGTATATATAGTTATAACTATAGTTCATTATATATATGCTATCTTATTAGCTATTTTAGACACAGGTACTTTAGAAAAAATACTTGAAGAAGTGAAAAAAACCTTGCCTTGTGGGGATTACAAATTGCTCCCGAAAAAAATACAAAGAGGAGATTTTCTTAGTTACCTAGAATATAGGATAGGTTTACAGAAAAATCAACTATAGAAAGTACCAATCAGGAGAGATTTATTATGAACTGTTAATGATTTTCAAAAATTGTTGGGAGATATCAACTGGCTATGGCCCACAATTAGATTAACAGTTCAAAAACTACAAATTTATTTCAAACTGATAAGGAGTTAAACAGTTCAAGAAAATTATCAGCTGAGGCTGAGAAAGAATTGATTTTGTTAGAAAAGAAGTTATATGATGCACATGTGGGTTGTTTGGATCCAGAGCTTGATTATATTGTGGTTATTTTACCTTCTGTGTATTCTACCACAAGAACTTTTGTGCAGAGAGAAGATAATATTTTAGAATAGATATTTTGCCACAAATACAGAGGAAAAATTAAAGAACTATGTAGGAAAGATTTCTGAATTGATTTTGAAAGGAAAATTGAGACTTTGTCAAGTAACAGGAATAGACCCAATAGAAACTGTGGTACCTTTTACTAATGCTGAAATTTCTTTATTATGTGCAGAAAATAAACAGGCAAAAGCTTGTTATAAGTCTTGGGAGCTATTAGCAAGGAATATTCCAAAAGCAAGAGACTTCAGTTTATAAAGAAAACTAATTGGATTCTTCCTCACATGGTATGAGGAACACCAATACATTCTATACTAATGCAAATAAATCAGAAAAGGCAATTTATAAGTCAGAGGACAAATAAGTGTCTCAAAGCCCTTATTATTGTGTTTAAAATTTAGAGTTATATGCTCTTCTCATGTTATTATTATCATGTTATTATTGTTTTCCAGAATCTCTTAATATAGTTATTGACTCTCATTATGTAGAAAAAATGTTTTACATATTGAAACCACTAAACTTCTCCCAAATAATTCAGAATTAACTTTGTTATTCATTCAACTAGAAGAAATAATCAAAAATAGAAACTATTTCTTATATATAACACATATCAGAATCAGACAGGTCGATCAGGCCCTATAGCACAAAGCAATAATGAAATTGATTATCTATTGGCAGGAAATGTGCTAAAAGCCTCAGAATTTCATAAAAGAAACCCATAACATTAATTGCAAGGGTTTGAAAAGAGGTTTTTCTATCACTTGGCAATAAGCCAAAGAAATTATAAGAACATGTTCCACTAGTTCTTTGTATAACCTATTTCTAGTACCTGAAGGAAACTAACCCAAAGGACACTCAAGGAAATGAAATTTTGCAAATGTATGCTTTTCTTTCTCTGAAGTTTTGAAAACTAGTGTTTGTGCACCATTCCATAGATATCTATTCAGGATTTCAATGGGCAACTGTTCTGAGTTCTAAAAAGGATGTTTCTGTAATACACACTTATTAGAAATTATAGCCATCTTGGAAATACCTGAAGAAACTAAGACTAAAAATGTTTCAGCATATGTCTCTAGTATAATGAAACATTTCTTTTGCATATTACAATATAAAGAATATTACAGGTATACAATAAATCCTACTGGAAAAGCAGTTATAGAAAGATCTAATCACACTTAAAAGCTATGCATATGCTTAATAAACAGAAAGGGGTAATAAAGACCCCTAGAGATACATTACACAATGCTCTATCAACATTAAAATTTTAATGCTAATGAGAAAGGAGTGACAGCTATGGAGAGACATTGGACAGTAGAAAAAAATTAAATCAGCCTGTATACTTCAAAGATGTTTTGACTTCAGAATGGAATCCAGGATATGTGTTATATTGGGGAAACAGTTTGCTTTTATTTCCACAGGAGAAGATAAGTTATAGACCATTAAGATTGATAAAGATTTAGATTCTAACAAGAGATACATATTGATTAAGAGAGGTAATATTTCATCAAGCAGCATGACAAGTCCATCTAAATTAAATTATAAGACTAACTAATATCTTTCATTTAATCAGATAAATCTGCCAAAAGGGGAAACTCTCCAAAATGAGGGTTGGGAGCAGGGTTTTGTTTTTGTCTTTCTAGGAGAATAAACACATCCAACTAAAGAATCTGAAAGCTACTGAATATCTGAAGAAGGATGAGTCATCCAGAGAAAATGTCCCAAGAAAAAGAGTAAATTGACTTAATGGTAAAGTCTACTTCCAACTGGATAACATTTCATAAACCTTTCCAAATGTTTGTTTCTGTTGTTCCCTATAGACATACAAGGCAAATGGTCCTTTTTATAATCAGAACTCAATTAAAAAATGAAATCTGGCTTTGGAGTTGGAGCATGACTCTCTCCTTCTCTAAACCTAAGCACGTGTTTTAAAAGAAAATCCAAAGTCTCTGTCTTATGTCAAAAGAGCCACCTGGAATATGAGAGAAGAAAACCAAAATTAAGGGACTATTCTATTGTAACTAATCTCATAATTGTTTGGTTTTATTTTGACTCTTTAAAACTTTTGTTACGGTATAAATATTATCGTTAAAATTTTTAAATTAATATAGATAAGTCATATTTATATAAACTTTCTACTGAGATATTAATAGTCATATAGAATATAACTACTTCTATAAATAGGCTTATTCTAGCTTCCTGTACATGATTTTGGAGCCGGTAATTAGGAATTAAGCTTGTGGATCCCCAGTGTATTTAATAAATTGTTGCCCTTTAGCTTCTCTGAGATATGCTGCATATGACATTTAAAACCATGACCATTCCAAACAGTGACATTTGAAGTCTCCAAAAGTATGATGCAGCTCCATAATGATGATCTCACCTAAATTGTGGTAATGCCACTGAGCTTACAAAAAGACCACTCAAAGATGAGCATTCATCTACAAACTGCTCAGAACAAAATAAAGACAGTTAGCTAAGATGGTCCAAAATCACAGACTACTCCAGTCAGGATTTCAGAGAAGCCTTGAAATTTTCCATCACACCAAGACTGGACAACAGCTAGTTCTCCCAGGACTTGATCTTTATCTCTATTTTTTCAGTGTTCTTCTAAGGATGCCATTGCCCCCCCCCAAAAAAAAATTAGGAAGCAATTTTAAGAACATGTTGTCCATATTCCCAGGAGCTGGAATAGTTAGTTTTTGGTCATTTGGTGTATGTTTGTCATCATTTGTGGGGTTGGTTACAAGTTGTTATTTGTCATGGTCAGGGAGGAAGCTAAGCAAAGGAGATTAGATTCAGGGATTTCTTTCTGAAAAGTAAAAGGGGATATAGAAATGGTCAGATAAAAGGATAGCTTATTGAATCTACTTTTGAACTATAAAAGCAACTACTAGTCACAAATATTTTGCATTGGTCTGGATTTTTGTATATTGATACAAATTTAAGATTATTTTGTTATACTGTATATATGTCTCTGTTTTTGTTAAAAGTATTGTACCTGTGAAGTTCATTTTAAAATGTAATGTAAAATCCTAGTCCTTTAACATTAGTTAGGATAATATAGAAAGACAGGTTGCCTCAACTGCTGACATCAAGCTGTCCAAATTGGACAAGCAGGGCACAAAAGAAGACAACTGCTGAACTTTGCTGATACAAGGTAGGACAGTCCTTTAAAATTTCCCAAATTAGAGAAAAGTCTGTCAGATATTCTAGGCTTATAGACCAAAGATGGATACCCCAACATTGCAGAGGAAACTCGGGGTTACTGTCCAGGCAGCCAGATGTCTCTGTAGTTTTGAAAGTTGCTTGCTATGCACTACTTGATTACTCAGGTAACATTATGTCCATCTCGGGTCTCTGATTGGGTTGAAGACTAGATAATTATAGTTCAGTTTTCCTCAGTTATGATGAAAGTAAAATAGTTATAAAACTTTGGCCTCACCAAGAAAGGATAGATAATGGAGTATTTTCTTAAAATTTGCCAAGTACAAATGGACTGGACATTTTGAATGTAATTCTTACTTGATACCTGTTCTTATTGTATACCATTTTATTTTGTTAGAGTGAAGATGTTTTCCCTTTTATTTAGAAAAAAGGGAAAAATTCTGTGGGAGACTTGTTTGGATTGTTACTTCAAGACCATTAAAGGTATTAAAGCTTGATTCATATAGCAGAGTTCATATTCAGCTTGCCAGAGTAAACCACAGACTTTTATGGTCGACCCAGATAAAGATAGATAGACATAGAGGTGAATAAAGAGGGGTTTGGAAAGATTTGTGCACCATTTTTGATCTGGGAAGATGGAAAGGAGGGTCAACTGACCATTTTCTCTGTTGCTGTGTGGATGTATTAGGTTTAATACCCTAATATCTGACTCCAAAGCTTTATTTATTACTAAAACAGTAAAAGAAACCACAATAAGAGGTGACATGTCTATGAGAGTTGTCTTTAAGATGGTGACCTCAGAGACAAGACAATGCTAACCACCAGGAGAGTCAGATGAGAGATGGGGTGTTGAAGAAGGAATAAGAGCAGAAACACTTGGAATGAAACAGAATTTGACCAGCTTTGTGAAATAGGAAGCAGATCATGGTAGGTAGTAAAATTCTAGTGAGAGACTCTGGTGAGGACATTTGGGAGAAACAGAGGAGTCTGTAAAGAAAGAGGGGAGACAAATCTTCCAAATTTTGTGTAGACCAGGATGGGGTTAAGCAGGAAGGGGATGCAATTTTACTTATCATATTTTGGATGAGAGCTGAGTTTTAATACAAAGATTAGAGCAGAGAGGATAAAAATCATTGTTGCATATACAAGACCTAACTGAGATTTGTTAAAGATGGAAGAATTGGAAGAAAGTGGCATGTATCTGTTGTAGACCACAAAAGTTGATAGAATCAGAATTGGAGGAGGAGCAATCAAAAATATATGTGAGATGTTTTCCATTCCAAGAAAGATCATTTGCTTTAGTGTCCCTGATGAACAATTGTCCAGTCTTAATAACACATATGCAGTACTAAAGTCTTCTCCACTTTGTGAGCCTTTCCCAATCATATTTCACGGTAGCTCCAAAGGTCAATTCTTCCATTCTGTCGATCAATCAATGTGACTGATTTTTTTCTATGAGATTTTGAAATGCAAATACATAATTAATTTTGGCAGCTATTTCTCTTGACAAACTGCTTCTGTTGCTGGCCTCTAGTTTCTCTACTGTGTCTCAGCTTCTGTACATAAAGCTCCCTGGTGCCACATGGTGGCTGTGGTTGAAGCAACCCTCTCTTTCATCTTCTTAATGTGTTTCAAGAAAGGGCCTTTGCTGTTTTCATCATGATGATCGACTTACATCCTGTCTCTGAGTCCTTTCAGTCAGCTGCTTCCTTTGCAAAAGAGAGGGGAACTGAAGGAGTTTCTCTTTTATTTACAATAGTCAGACCCCAAACAATCACTGTGGGACTACTATTTGCGTTACACACATGACCAACTACAGAAGCACAATATAAAAATAACAACAAAGATAATATTTGTTTAGTTTATAAAATCTGATATATGTTTATCTTATGTGCAGAAAAGAATGTCTTGTATTTTACCTGGTGATTGGGAAAATATATAATTTTATGCTTGCTCCAGTAAAGTAGATTGTAAGAAAGCTACAGTGGAGGCAACAGGAAGAATTTCAGCTTTTTGTTGGGCTTTTCATCCACACACTTTAGAGAGCTGTATGCGGTAAGCACAAAGCATGTGGAACAAAATGTATATGAAAGAGGAATTTTAAAGCTGGTGGATTGTTTTATTAAGGAAAAGCACCTCTGGTCTATGCAACATGGAGGGGCTTGGTGCTCACCAGCAGGAGCGGTATTTTGGTGTTTTGTATACATTTGCTAATAGTCAGGTAGATTGCTTTGGATAATCAGCTTTCTAAGGAAGGGAGGGATAAATGATGCAAATCCAGGCAGGGGCTTATTTACCGTGCTTTGTGAGGCTAGGCTATTAACATGGACATTTCACTGGTGGGCATACATCTGACAGAGAGGGAATAAAGCAACTCAGAGGAACAGCTTGACAACAGTGCAATACACTGGCCCTGGAGGGGGCAGTGGAGTCCCCAGTGGGCAAGGGGGAGCAGCAAACTGGCTCATGGGGTTTTGATGCTTGTGTTAGTATAGCAATAAAGGCGGGATACAGAGCACGGCCACAGACACTGCACAAAAAGCATTTCTATTCCTGAGATTTTAGACTATTATTATAAAAAGAATTAAACAAAAGAAGCAAATTTAGTGCATTGAAAGAAACATTTGGGTGCTTTAAAGAGCCTTTCAGATCGTGGAGACCTCCCGGGCTATTGTTTATCATGACTTCACCAAGACTGTGCAGACAAGCGAGTTACAAGTAAGCCTGGTTCCAGTGTCTGTGATTACAATTCAGCCTTTGCATTTAGGTCCTGTTAGCAAGTGAGGTTTGGAACCAGCTTTCCCATCCCCTCACCCCCACCCTCACTGCTGTTCTGTGGAATTAGGAGCTGGAATCCCAAGATGGTTCTAAATCGAACATTTTATCTAAAATTGAGCCACTCTTTTGTCAAACAATGCACCCCTCTTAAGTGTCCTCATCTTTGTTGGCCAATGGCCAGTTGGGTTCTTATCTTAATGAAATTGGAGTCATGCTGGTCACTTTTTGTCAGCTGTGCCTGGAAAAGCTGGACTCCCATTATGTCACAGGGCCGCACTGCTCCACTGCCTTTGCTGTCCTGGGCCATTATTTGTGCTGGTGTGTTCAGCCCACTCAGAAAAGTCAGGTAAAACTATCCTCTCCATTTGAATACTGTCACCTGCAATTCCTAAGAGACTAATCTTGAAAGAGGCAAGTAAAGGCTGGGTTTATACCAGTGTGGCAATCTAGAGGAGGACACACCCCTACTTCTTTAAAGATCTGCTGGGGTTGGAGGGCCTGGAGAGACGGGCCGGTGGTTAAGAGCATTTGCTGCTCTTCCAGAGGATGCAAGTCCAGTTCCCAGCTTCTGTGCTAGACAGCTCACAACCATGTGCGACTCCAGCTCCTGGGACACCAGCTCTATATTCCGGCCTCCTTAGTCATCTGCACACATAGACACCTCCACCTGTACACATAAATAAAAAGTAATGCAAATAAAATCTTGAAGATCTGCTGTGCGAAGAGCTTGCCTTCCTTTATTGGGAGGAAATGAGCAGCACAAGAGTTAAAATATTCTTGGATTTGTTTTTTTAGAGAGACATAAGTGATACATTCTGTGATTAAATGATGGAGGGTGAATGGGACCGTGAGTAAATGTAAGGACTACAGAGAAGGAGGCGTTGATCTTCTTTCAAATGCCTCTCGGGCCTGGGGACAGAGCAAACCTTCATTGTGTCTAAAGGGCAGGAAGCCAGGGAATAACTAATGTCTCAGCACTAACATTTTCATCTTTCCATTCTCATTTTCTGTAAAATATTGTTTCTCCAATTATGATAGTTTCATAATAAGTTCATTAAAAACATGAAGTTCTAGCACCTCGTACCTGAAGTGATGAGACAGGTGTCCTGGTTAGGTTTCAGTCAAGAGACACCTCAGCTGAGATCGCTTCTCTTTGAGTCTGTATGACATTCTCTTGGTTAGTGATTGATATAGTTGGACCTAGTCCATGGTGCTGGATGATATAAGAAAGTACACTGAGCAAGACATGAGGGACAGTCCAGTAAGCAGAACTCCTCCATGGCTTCTGGTTCAGTGCCTGGTTCTGGGTTCCTGCTTTGAATTCCTGCCCTGACTTCCTTCAATAATGAACTGTGATGTGGAAGTGTAAGATGGAATAAACCCTCCCCAAGATGCTTTTTGGTCATGGTGTTTTATCGCAGCAAAAGAAACCCTAACTAAGACAACCAGAAAAGGAAGTAGTTACTGGAATGGTATATAAAATATGCCATCCCATTACATATTGAGTGTTTGATCTCACAGAGTCCTCTACTGTGTGTGGCCTGAATTTCTACTTACTCAATTTCATTCCTAGATGATTTAGTTCCTATGAGTGTTGGTTAAAAAAAAAAAAAGAAAGAAAGAATACTATATTTGGGTGCACCATCTAACATATACAAACCTGCCTCATCATCCAGCTTCGTAGCAATATCATATTTATGGAAATCACAAATTGCATTCAGAGAAATGAAGAGCATAGAAATTGTTCCTCCTGGTCTCAATAAAAGTATGAAGCAGGATAGTCCACAAATCATACAAATATCCTTCATACTCTTCTTTCCTTCTATCTTTTCACTGTAAAGATTTTGTTCCGCTTACTGTCTGCCTGCCTTATTCCTCACTCAAACATCCACTGTCACCAAAGCTGTACTTCCCTGCCCACTTTTTTCATATCTAAGTTTCACTTTCAAACACTGTGCTTGGACTCATGGCCTCTCCCTGCAGGGAAGGCCCTTTGGAAAATGTGGTCTGATCTCTACTATGACAGCTGCTTTCACAAGAATCAGTCCTACTGAGATTAAGGGAAGGAAAATTCAACTTGTGGAGAAAATATCTTTCTCCTTTTTTTCCTGGAATGGTGCTCTCCTCCCTGTTCCCCAAGAGATCAGGAAAAGTAGGATGGAGGAATGGAATGCAAGGGGATGCCAACCCCTTCCCAGACTGAGCTCTCAGGAGTCAATTGTGGAAGTGGGTGGGGCCAGCATGTACCAGTTCAAAGCTGGAGTTTAAGTCCTGGGCAAGGTTAGGGCAGACCTGGAAGGGATTCCAGAAAGTCAGGCTCATCATCACAGGACAGGGCAGTCTGGAGGACAAAGGCAAACAGAGATCATGTTCAAAAGGATGGTTATGGAGCTGTGACAAATCTGCTCAAAATGAGGAAGCCAAATGAAACACATAGCATTAGAAGATATGTTCAGAAAGAACTATCTAGAAAGATGCCTTGAAATCAATGGTTAATGTATGTGTGTATGTATGTGTCTGTATGTAAGTGTATGTGACAAGCGGGCATCTAGAAGATGCTCTTATCATGTTTTAGAGCAATTTCTTGCTTTGCTTCTTTCTTTGTATCTTATTTTAGAATGTGTGGGCTATGTATGTGCTGTGACAGTAAAGCATCTCTGACATTGTAATGCCAAATCAGCTACAGACACTACAAAAATGAATAAAGGCACGATGTTCGGGTAAATCTTTTATTTATACAAACAGGTGTCAGGATGGTTTGCCAACCCCTGCTCAGGAGCACACCCTCTGAGCTGAAAAGCAGCTGTGCTTTGGTAGGCATTCTAGTGTCTGCAAGGCCAGCTGCTTCTAGACACTGTGGTGAGTGACATGAGCATCTTCTATATTCATGTGATTACTCTTAAACTGAGGACAATGTGAAATGGGTCCTATGTGTGGTTAGCCCCCAGATAGGTACTAGCTGAAATGAATACGTCTTCTAAAAGAAGCTGATTCTCATTTCAGCAAGAAAAATAATTAGTGAAAATTTTAAACTGTCAGCTTGACCCTTCAGCCACAAGAGTAGACATGGCAGTCTTTATAAGTGGGAGTCAAGGTTTCTGAGTCCATGCATAAAGTTCATCTCTGTGCCATTCACACTTAGTACCTTTCCTGTGGCCAATGAACTTTGGTGGATATTAATGACAGACATTCACAAGTGACATTCACAATTAACATGCAGTCCATTTCCTTTCATATAATACCATCCAAGATTTCTTTTTCTTCAGTGTTCCATAGTGATTCCCTTTAGGCCCCTGACCTTTTGTTCAGATTGTTTCCCACTGCCATGAGTTCTTATATATCCTAATGTTTGAACACTTTCTTTATGTACAAGGTACATGAACAGGTGTTCTTTCCAAATATTCACCTATTGAGACTTCCTCTTGCCATTGTCATTTGATTCCTTTCCTGAGATGCTGTGTTGTTTTTTTTTTTTCAAGTTTTTTTTCATTTACTGATTTCACCCTTCCATAAACCAAGTTTGGGCTTTTTCCTTGTTCTTTTGGATCCTCCAATGAAACATTGCTGTAAGCTGGGGAGCAGAGAGTAGAGGAGTCATGGATACAATGAGGAAGATTTGTAGCTTTCTTATACTATTTGGTTCTGGTTGAGTCCAACTCAAAGACACCACTTCTATCCTATAGTATGTAGATTACTGGGTCCACTCATGTTATGTAGTGTGTGTGATGATATCTAGCACTCGGGGCAGCTAAAGCTCTGTGATCATTGATATTTCACAGTCATCTTTCATTCATTTCATTCTAGGGTATACCAGCATAATGCTGCCGTTCAAATGGATTTTAATTTCCTTCAGCAAAAGGAAATATTCTGATTTAGAAACCCATAAGTTGTACAGAGTTTTCCTCCCCAAACTTGGCATGGCACCTATTTCCACCTTGGGTGTTCTAAGATCACGGTGCATTGTTCATGTGAAAAGACACTTTCATAGTCTAGATTTGCTGCAGAAAACTTATCCTGGGCCTCACTCATGACTGGTAATTCTTTGTATCATTGCTGCCTTCCTAGGTGTGGCACGTGTAGACACCAGGACTGTCTTCATTTTTCATGATAGGTTATTGTGGTGCTTTGAAAAAAAAATGGCCCCAAAGGGAGTGGCACAATTAGGAGGTGTTGTGTTGTTGGAGGAAGTATGTCACTGTGAGGGTGGGCTTTGAAACCTCTTCTGCTCAAACTTCCCTCGGTGTGACTCAGTTGACTTCCTGTTGCCTCTGAGTCAAAATGTAGGACTCTCAGCTCCAGCACCACATTTGCCTGCACACTTGTCATGCTTCTTGTCATGTTGATAATGGATTGAACCTCTGAAACTGTAAACTGCCAGCCCAATTAAATGTTTTCTTTGTAAGAGTTGCCATGGTCATGGTATCTCTATTCAGCAATAGAAAACCCTAACTAAGACAGCATTACAAGAAGTAGTTTTCCCCCCATTGGAGAGCATGATCTGGTCTATCTCCTGCTACTGGAGTACTACAGACTTTAAGGATATTTGGCACCTAAGCCTTCTTCAAATGTCCTAAGTTCTAGAGTGCATATACTTTCTTAAACCCACCAGTGTGCTTGTCACCTCATGTTCATCTGGTCCAAGAAATACAAGACTTTCAATGCAGGTCAGCATGAATTCATGTGGACATCAAAATATTCCAGTTATCTTTAGACTGTACAAGAACTGGAAAAATATGGGGCTGGAGAGATGGCTCAGTGGTTAAGAGCACTAGCTGCTCTTCCAGAGGTCCTGAGTTCAATTCCCAGCAACCACATGGTGGCTTGCAACCATCTGTAATGAGATCTGGCGCCCTCTTCTGGTGTGTGGGCATACATGGAGGCAGAATGTTGTATACATAAGAAATAAATAAATAAACAATAAAAAAAAAGAACTGGAAAAATAAAAGCCTGTCTTTTGGAAAATATTTAAAAATATATTGTTATGTGTTCCATATGAATGCAAATTATTTTTAGTTCCTATTGTGTTTGAGACAGAAAAGAATGCATTAATCAAGTTATGGTAACATATGATATATGCAAATTGTAATACTTTGCTTTAGAAAATATAACTGCATCTGCCATAGTGGTTGTGGTTAAGGCTGTCTGAAATAGTGTATATGATTTTCCTTCAGGATCTAGTCAGTTTCTTCAGGGAATATGTAGTTAATTGAGAAAAAATAAAACATAGTGGCTCCATATTTTCTACTGAGAACATTTAACCCCTTATAGTATGGAGGAGCGGGCTGTGTTCCCGATGCCTGACTAGCTTAACCCTCAAAATAACCACACAGAAATTGTATTAATTAAATTACTGCCTGGTCTATTATATCTAGCTTCTTCTTGGCCAACTCTCACATCTTGATCTAACCCATTTCTATTAATCTGTGTTCACCACGAGGTCATGGCTTACCGGGAAAGATCCTAACCAGTGTCAGTCTCAGACAGGAGTTTCATGGCGTCTGCCACACTGCCCTTCTTCCCAGCATTCTGTTCTGTACTCCGCCTACCTGATTTCTGCCCTATCAAAAGGCCAAGGCAGTTTCTTTATTCACCAATGAAAGCAACACAAATACAGAGGAAACTCCTACACCAACCCCTGTATCGTTTTAAGATTAAATATTGCTTTTGGTTTACTGTCTTAGCCAAAGGAAGGTAAAATATTGTCCTTGACTTTCTTGTTTACAAAAGCTGCTACTTACCAAGAAAGTACTTAGTGTTTGAATAGAACTAATTGCAAGTATGCTGATCCCATTTGTACAAGCGAAAATGGAAAACTACTACTTGATAAGTCTACAGACCTGGTAGAAAGGTCCTCAGACAAAATTCTGTTATTTACCCTATGTCTCTACTCCTAAGTAATCCCAATAATCCTCGAGGTCTCTGTGAATTAATTTTATCTTCATTCTTTGTTTAACAGTCTTTAAAATGTCTGGGTAGTTTCCTTGTCCCTACCAAAAATGCAGTATTAACTTTTGGAGACAGACTGATAGAATTTTTACTGTGTGTATTTGTTAGAGAATATCAGAGTCTTCATCTGGGGTCCTTAATCACCTCTTTCATGGCATCCAAACTTGTAAAGATATGGAAAGCTAGGAAAATGTCATGATAGTTTTTGAAATGGTGTATCTAAACCTCCTGGCCATCCTTTGATTATTTCCCCCCCTTGATGATTAGAGCCCTAGCTCTTATTATCTGTCCATCTATTTCTACTTATACTTTTACTCATCACTACACAGGTTAGGTCTCCTTAATACCACTTAGAGTTAAATCATATTCCCTGGGAACTGCCAGTAAAGGGTTAACATCTGAATTCTACTGTCTTGAGGGTCTAGTATAGTTTTATTATGGTTACTTACTCTGTACTATTACTTGCTGTTTTCTCTGATATTTTGGGAATAATTTGAGGTCAAGCACGTGGCAGTATTCACCATTTATTCTCAGCACCCAGTAGTTCTCTGGTATTTATTTAGTGGGCCCTCAATAAGTGAATTAATTGCAAGAAGGTTCATTTCTTTCATTTCATGGGCTTTTGCAGCTTGTGAGTTTAACATGCATTTTTCTGATTCTCAATCATTTTCCAGACAAAATCACACTTGATGTAGAGTTTGATTAAAATATCCCTGAGAGGTTCATGTATCTGAAGACTTGGTCTCCAAATGATGATGTTGTTTTGAAGGACCGTGAGATTTTAAGAGATGAAGCCTAGCTAGAGAACATGGGTCACTGAGGTTCATAGGTTGATTCTGCTTTCAGTCTGGCTCTCGGCCTCCTGATGATGTAAGATATAGGCAAAGAGTCAGATAATTCTACTGCCAAGGACACTATCTGGTCCTGTTGCCATGACTTTCCCACAACGATGAACTATATCTTCAGAATCATGAACTAAAATAAAACTTTGAAGTTGCTTCTGTTAGTTTTTTTGGTCACAATGACAAAAAAGTAAGTAATAGAGAAAATTAGTACCAAGAGTGGGGTTTTTGCTCTGATAAATCTACATAGTTTGTAGGCATTTAGAACTGTTTTGTGAGAGCAATGTGGAAAAGTTTGTAGCTACTGGATCTAAATACCTTAAAGTGCTATATTCATAGCTTATTCTGTGACTCCTTTGGGCATATATAATACCAGAATGCTTACAGAAATGCTGACAATAGAGGTTGTGCTTATGAGGTTTCACATGGAAATGGTATTCTATTAGAATTGAACTAGAATCCATTCATATTATATCCTAGAATGAATTTCATGCTATGCTGTAAGTTCATGACTAACAGCTGTGGCTCATACTACCTCCTTACTTTTAATGTTGCAAATGGTCATCCAAATTACTAAAGAATTCCTATTTGATCCGAACTGTTTCTCAGTTGATCTGAACAAAACAAATGTTTAGAATGTATTAGAATGAGTGTGTTGAAGAAAGTATTTCTTTCATTAGACTTTCAAGGTTTTATCAAAACCTTCTCATCTTCATCAGTATTTTGGAAAAATTATCAGATAATAAGGCCTTGGAAGGAAAGGAGAAAATGAAGATTAACTAAATGGAGAAGATGATGCTAACAGACACAGATTTTTTTAACACTTGCATGTGTAGTATCTTTCCACATTCTCCTTTATAACATTAAAATTGTATGAATTAGTCCCCACTCTCCTACACTTGGAAGGGCTCAGTTAATTTTAGATACATTCCTAGCAGCTGAAAAAATTTCTTAGCTGTAGACACAAGCAATCTAGTAGTTAGAAGCAGAAATGACTTCTCTATAGCAAGACAATCTATATAGACATATGAAGAGCAAGCAGCAACTGACCAGGCCAACTACACTGGGAAGAATAATGCTAAAATTCCTTCAATAAATGACTGCCTGGGCTTAATTACCCCATGAGAGATCCAATTCTAACAATTTAGTAATTCTGAATCTTAATTCCTCAGTGTGATGCAGATCATGAATTAGAAGGATAAGATGGCATTGCAAATTTCAGAGTTACTGACAGATTGACAGATGACCTTGTAAACTGCATCAGTGAAGCACCAGAGGTGACAAGCTTACAGGGAGGAGCCATCAGAGAAAGGACAAAGCAACAGTCCTAAGGAGTAAAAGGTTTCCTGTGCATTTTGATTGGACTGGAAACAGAGATTCCTTGGCTTTTCATGCTTCACAGCATCGTTGTAGAATAAGAGTAATAGTATGAGCTATAAGGTGGGGAGCCCTAACTTGTCTTTCCCAGCCCTGTCTTTTGACCTTTTAAATTATAAATTAAGGTGATTGTCTTTAATAAAATGCATATATCTGAGATGTCCAGGCTAGTGATTTTAAATATAATTGCATTCAAACAAGAAGCATCTTTTAAAAAGACCCAGAGTCATTTTAATACCACAGAAAATGTTCTCATATCCCTTTCCTCAACAGCTAGTGCCCCACTACCCCTAAGAATTACATTTTATATAATTCAGTGAGTTTGGGGGAATTCATACCTGAATGGAAACACATCATAACTATTTTTTAGCCTGACTTATATTCTTGGCTATTATAGGTTATTTTTTTTAAAAAAAATTATACATTAACAGAGCATTACTTCAGGTATAAAATTCTGATCTATAGAGGATAAGCATTCAGTTGTATTAATGTAGTGTGATTGGAAGGGCCATTCTGTTGATGGCTGTTTTCATTGTCCATAGCTTTAAGTTACCATGAAGAGGCTTTTTCTGAAGATTTACATGTAAGTCTTTGAATGCATACATGCTTCAGTTTCTCTAACAGTGGGTGTGTTGAATATCTTAGAAAGTAAATATTTCATTTCAAGGACACTGCAAAACGACTCTTTAGTGTGGTTGTGTGGAACCCATCACATTCCAACTGGGACTGTGAGAGTCATCCACGGGCTCCACAGCCTCACCATCACTGAATGCAGGCCGCTTCATTGATTTTAGCTATTCCATTGAGTATGAAAGCAATCTCATTTTGGTATCTCATCAAATCTTCCCCGATGATTTCTCATTCTCTTTTAAATGAACTTTTAAATCATATTTCTTTTTTTTTGTTCCCAGTACATGCTAAAATAGTTCTTGTCAGGATTTGCAATGATCATCATGTTGGAAAACCAACTGGGAAATTCTAAGCTTCCTCATTACTTCATATGGCTTATAACTCACTTCCATCTGAAGGGCCTACCCTTCTTCCTCAGTGACTGATTCTTTCTCATGGCTGTCTATTGACTTGATATCACCTCTTGTTTTCCCGAGTGCGACTGTTCTAGCAACTCATACCTGTCCTATTCCTGTTGGGTGGTGTCACAGTGTGTCTCACAGCTTTAACTATGAACTTATGGTCTCTGTTCTGACTTCCCAGTTTATACCATGAGTGAGCTAACAGTGGCTTGCTTGACAAGTCTATTTGGATATTTCATGGGCACAATAATTAAAGGGGTTCCTAAGATAGACTCCAGCTTCTGAAGTATATCTGACTCCGGGACTTCTATCTAAAGCCATGGCTGTCCAACTATTCAGTTTTCCCAGGCACAACACCTTGAAATCAATCTTGATTCTTTTTTTTTCTTTAGTATACTACACCATATTCATTAGCAAATCCTTTAAGTCAGACTGTGCAATGGATACAGAGTCAACTTCCTTCCCAGAGCCTCTATTAGTGTCAACTCATCTAAGCCACCAGTATCTATTCTAAATAACTGTGTTCATGTTCAGTTCAATGTCTGGTTTCTGCCTCTTCCCTCTTACAGTGTCTTTTAAAACAGCAGCTTCTTGAAAGGAAGTTTGGATCCCATTACTTTCCTGCTTTAACACCTTTATTCATTTGAGAGCCATCACCTATTAGGTACTAGACATTGTGAGAAAAAAATACTAGGTTTCTTGCCTTGGAGTTTGTCGTGTATTGAGCAATGAGGACAAGAATTGCATGATCAATTCATAATCATTCTAGGAAATATCATAGAGAACAATAAGAATGTAGAGGCAAAGATCAAAGAAGAATTCTGAAGGAAAAGCCATTTAATTTAAAATCTGAAGCATGGGTAGCAGGGTGCTGGTGCGGCAGGTACATAGAATACCATGTCCTTAGAAAGCAGCAGAGTGAATATTTAAAACCAGCTTTTCATGCCTCTAAACCTTGAACTTCTAACTATCATGTAATATTATCCTTGATGTTAAATACAGTGATTATGACTTATCAAGATCACGGGGTTCCTGTGTAATGGAGCCTGAACTTTAAAAAATGGGATCAAAGTCTTTTACTTTTTTATTTTTTTTTAAATTTAGCCTACATGACCTTTAGTCTGTTTTACAGAAACAGTTATACTTTGAGATATGTTAAGAGGAATTAATTTACTAAGAACTGTGCTCAGAAAGTCTGGCTAAAAGTATGTATATTATAGGGATTCATTAGAATCAGCATCACCTGAGTATAGGGGTAACTATGAGCCAGAAATTTCAGGTGAATTATCTTGTTTTAGTTCTACAGGTACATCTTACAGTGGTACTTAATACTCCCATTTCACTGACAAAGAAATTGAAGGGATAAACCCTTAAACTCAAGGTCATATGACCAACGAGGGACAGAAGTAGATTTTGAACCAGGCACCCTAGCTTATGGTCGGCTGCCCACTAGCTGTGTTATTGTGGTTTCCAGCCTGACAGTGTATGGGCGACCGCAGGCGCTAAGCCTGCTTTTCAGAATGCAGTGTTCGCGGGACAGCAAGAAGAGTTGATTTATCTGGCACACTCACTGTCTGTCCATTCCTCATGCTCTTCCGTGTCCGTGGCCCCCGGAAACCAGGGCATTCTGCTAGCAGTTTCAACCCTTACTAAGTAAATGGCAGAAAGGTTACGGATGAACTCGAGTGACACAGAGCCTCCAAGAAACGGCAGCAGCTGTCGCAGTTTCCCGTCAGGGTGCGTGAGTGGCAGGCAAGCCCACAGTCTCCACCTCCCTCTTCCACCCTGGCCATCATTGCCGAGTTCACTGCAGCACCATCTAACATCTTGTTGAAACAGTGTTGTCTCTACTTTAATACCTGTGATTGCTAACAGAAATTCGAATTCTATAGTTCTCAGTACTAAAAATGAACAGGTGTGCACACATATACAGGCCACGCCACACACCCAAACAACGATAAACAGAAGCTGGCAAATAAGAACTCCTGAGGAATTTCTCTTGCAAACAGCTAATTGAAACATTCCTTCAATTTGCGCTGCTCATTTTTGACAGTGGCTCTGCCCCTTGTCATAAAATCAATGGTCTTTTTCATCCCTTTTCTTCTTTGGCCGCTTCAGCTCTGACTGTAGGCTCTTCTTTCCCCACTCAAAGTCTTCCTCAGATCATGCGGGTTAAGTGATCTTTTCATACTGCCTGACCAGACTGTCACAAGACATTGAGTGGCTTTTGAAAATGAGCCATGTTAAATGGACTTGATGGGGGTTACAACCACCATTATTGCTATCACCACTGTGATAAAATGGAGCAATAATGACGGGGGAAGGTACTTATCACTGTCTTTTTGAGATCACTTAAGATAGTTTGGGGCTGAAGCTTTTTGCCAAAGATAAATGGAACATGTACAAGATAAATGTTACTCTCGTGCAGGCCTTTGTGTGTGAACTTGCGTAGGCCTGGGTTGTTTACCTGTGCGGTGGCTGGAAAACGGAAGATAAAGACAGCAGTGAATTTCTGGTGTGTATAAAGTGGCCACCTGTCATAGCTCCTGCTTTGGATTAAGGCACCTTCATTAAGATGAGAAAGTCTGGATGTAGACTGTGGGATCAAACAGATTACATACAACCTTTAAAAAATCAAAAGAAATGATTCGCTATCTACTTGCCTTCAGCAGGTGAGGGATGGTGGGCACCAAACCTGGGCCACAGAATTTGCCAGTTTAGTTAGAGATTACAGGGAGCTCTGGACACTAACTCAGTCCTGTAGTGTACTTGCTGTATGACCTTGGCTGATGCATTTGACCTTCCTGTATGTATAGCTGTCTTCAGGAAGGTCAACTTATTCCGGTTGGTTGAAGATGTTTCTGTAGGCTGCTGTTTTGTCTTGTTGACTGTGTCCTTTGCTTTACAGAAGCTTCTCAGTTTCAGGAGCTCCCATTTATTAATTGTTTTTCCCTGTGTCTGTGCTACTGGGGTTATATTTAGGAAGTGGTCTCTTGTACCAATGCTTTCAAGTGTACTTCCCACTTTCTCTTCTATGAGGTTCAGTGTGATTGGTTTTATGTTGAGGTCTTTGATCAATTTGGATTTGAGTTTTGTGCGTGGGGATAGATATGGATCTATTTTCATTCTTCTACATGTTGATATCCAGTTGTGCCAGCACCATTTGTTGAATGTACTTTTTTTCCCATGTTATATTTTTTGCTTCTTTGTCAAAAATTAGGTGTTTGTAGGTGTGTAGACTGATATCCAGGTCTTCGATTTGATTCCATTGGTCCTCCTGTCTGTTTTTATGCCATTACCAGGCTGTCTCAGTACTGTAGCACTGTACTGGAATTTAAAGTCAGGGATTGTGAAGCCTCCAGAAGTTCCTTTATTGCCCAGGATTGTTTTGGCTATCCTGGGTTTTTTGCTTTTCCATATGAAGTTGAGTATTGTTCTTTTGAGGTCTGTGAAGAATTTTGCTGGGATTTTGATAGACATTGCATTGAAGCTATAGATTACTTCTGGTAAGATTGCCAGTTTTCCTATGTTAATTCTATCTACCCAAGAGCATGGGAGATCTCTCCAATTTCTAGTGTCTTCTTCAAAAGGTCTTTACCAACCTAACATTGGACAGAGGACTGATCTCCAGAATATACAAAGAACTCAAGAAATTGGTCATCAAAAGAACAAATAATTCAATAAAAAATTGAGTACAGACATAAACAGAGAGCTCACAACAGACAAATCTAAAATGGCTAAAAGACACTTAAGGAAATGCTCAACATCCTTAGATATCAGAGAAATGCAAATCAAAACAGCTCTGAGATTCCATCTTACACCTGCTGGAATGGCCAAGAACAAAAACACTGATTACAAGTTATGCTGGAAAGGATGCGGGGGTAAAGGGAACACTCCTCCACTGCTGGTGGCAGTGCAGACTGGTACAGCTGCTTTGGATGTCAGTATGGGGGATTTCTCAGAAAGTTAGGAAACAACCTTCCTCAAGACCCAGGAAAGCCACTTTCGCGTATATACCCAAAGGAAGCTGTATCACACCACAAGGACATGTGCTCAACTATGTTCATAGCAGTATTATTTGCAATAGCCAGATCCTGGAAACAACCTCACCTGAAGAATGGGTAAAAAAAAAATGTGGTTCATTTACACAATGGAGTACTACACAGAGGAAAAAAATAATGACATCTTGAAATTTGCAGGTAAATGGATGAATCTAGAAAACATCATATTGAATGAGGTAACCCAGACCCAGAAAGACAAATATAATATGTGTTCACTTATAAGTGGCTTTTAGACATAAAGAGAAGAAAAACCAGCCTATAATTCACAACCCCAGAGAACCTAGACAACAAAGAGGACCCTAAGAGAGACATACATGGATCTAATCTACATGGGCAGTAGAAAAAGACAAGATCTCCTGAGTAAATTGGGAGCATGAGGATCATGGGGAAGGATAGAAGAGGAGGGGGGAAGGAAGCAAGGGGAGCAGAAAAAAAATATATAGCTCAATAAAAGAAATTTTAAAAAGGAAGCTGTTTCTGGATTTTGTGCTCTAAATACTGAGTCCTGGGGAATCCCTCTCTCCTAGAAGATCAATGTGGTTGGTGATGTACTGATTGTGAATCTACCAGAAGAGAGTCACTGGAGAATGTAGATTGTGTTAGAAAGGAAAAAGAAGGATGATCTTTATCGCACTATTAAGAATACTCTTTGTAGATCATAAAATTGAAGGGAGAATCTGCCTTTCAGGAAGAGATTTCCTTCTCATGAGAAATGCGTAATTTTGGTCCAATAGAAAGAAGCAGGTATAAGAAAGGTACAATGACAAAGACATGTCACCTTTCCTATTCTCTTGTACTGGGACTGCAAAGACCAACTCCACTTAAAAGGAAGGCGACCAAAGAACAAAACACCTACCAAAGCAGAATTCAAATGACAGTGAGGCTGGAGAGATGAATTAATGGTTAAGAGCACTTACTGTTTTCCTAGAGGATTTGAGTTCAGTTTGTAGAACATATCTCAGGCAGTTCACAACTGCCTGTAACACCAGCTCCAGGAGATCTGACCTCGTCCTCTGGCTTCTATTGGTACCTGCACGTATATGCATACACTTTCACATACACACATATGCGTAAGAAGACACTGATTTATATTCTGATCGCTTTGACTTTTAATAGTTTGTGCACTTGTTACTTGAACAGTAAAAGTCCATACCTATACAATTATTAAAAAGTAATGAGATTAAGATTGTGTGTGTGTATGTGTGTGTGTGCACACACATGTATCCTTCCCCAGGAGCCTCATCCCTCACAGAGTAGTATGTCATTTATAATTGATGAATATTCATTGACAGGTAACTATCACCCCAAACTCAGTTAATATTAATCTTTACTTTTGGCATTGCATAGTCTGAGTGTTTGGGTAAATGACATGAGTTTACCTTCATGCCATCTTGCAGAAGGTCATTGCTGAATCATTCTTGGTGGCTCAATCACATTTTACCTGCTTTCTGAAGACCCTGGCTCTTCTCAGAATGTCATGAAGTTGGAATCATACAGAAATCCCTCTTTCAGATTACAGGATGCACATATATCTATTTTAACCTATTTATTGATTTTAATGAGGTGAATTACTTGGTCTCTCTAGATCTTAAATATATCACCCATAAAGTTAAATGCTTATGGAAATTTCAATTCCATCTCAATTCTAAAATTATTCTTTCTAGAATCATTAATAACCCTGAAGATTTTCAGTGATGAAAATTTTATCAAGTACAGAGGATAACATAATAGTCCCTCCCTCCCACATACTCATCACACAGCATAACACTTAATAGTCCACAATAGTTTGGTGTAAAAAGAAAATTCATAATGATATAGAACATTATATATTCACTGTGAACTAGGCCTGTCCAACCTGTTTACTGTAGGTCACAGGAACCCCAGGATAGTCATGATGGTAACCCAACATAAAAGTAAACTTACTCAAAATATTAAGGTTTTCGTTTTCTTTTCTTTTTTTTTTAAAGACTCCATTGTGTACTCCTTGAGCATGAGTTTTGTAGAGAACAGCATCATGTCACAGTGCCAAAATGTTGCACAGGCCTAGTGAATAAAGAAGCAAAAGGAAATTCTCCTAAATTCTTTCTTACGAAGACAATTGTAATATCCCCTTAAAGATAGATTTGGTCTTTGACAAGGCCATAGTAATTTTGAAAGAGGAAGATTAATTTATAGTTGCCAATAACCTTCAGTTAAAACATTGAAAAAATTAATGGCACAGAACTGAAGAGTTCTAAATCAGCAGTCAGCCACCAAACACCTGCCACTTTACCTCCTGGGCTTCATTCCACGTGTGAAAATGGAGAGTCACATGGGAGGCCGCCGAGTTTATATGTGGTTGTCACACTTGAAAAAAATGGTCCCAGGATATGTTGAAAACAAGCATAGTCTAGGAATTAAGAGTAAAATCAATGAAATACGGGAATAAAGTCATTTATTGTAAATTCTTAGACAATACTTTATACAAAAACCTGACTGTGCAGCTTTTAATTCCTTATCATTTCCTTGATTGTCCATAGATGCATACACTGAGTATGGGACTGGTTCACTACTGTGTAGCTGGACAAAAAGCCTGGTTACAGAACTGCCTATGTCTGTGCTGTAACAACTCCGCCATAGTCACCCTTGGGAAGGGCAGATGGACCTGGATATTTAGTGGCTACCTGGAGGCTCAGTGATCTTATGGGACTCGAGGTTTATTCAGTTGAGGAAACTGATTAATGGACTCAAAGACATTCGGGGAGCAGAAAGTCCACATCTGCTTCTCATATATTCTGCAGTCCAGACAATGTTACTCCCTCTTATGGATAATTCTTGTATAGTTTTGTCCAGCACACTTCTCCAGGCAACCTTTAAAAAGAATTGGTGGAGAGAATGTCCCTTTTTCAATCACATATTATGGGAATTTTTGTCAAAGATCAGTTGGACATACATGCATGGGTTATTTCTATTGTGTCCTGTTATGATTAATAATATACTAAAGTGGTCCACATTTTGTAAGACATTTTGAAGTCAGGAGGTGTGATATTTGCAGTTTCCTCAGATGTACAGAAGCAACAAATGGAACAAGTGTCCATGGGTTTGGGGAAGAGGTATGTGATGAATTATTTGATAGATACAAATTACAGTATTAGATGAATGTAGACCAGAGGTCGTGTGTACGGCACTGATTGACCATTAACTGTTGTGCACATAAAAGTTTGTTAGAGGGTTGATGTCATGGCAAGTGCTCTTGCTACACACAGAAAGGGCAGGCAAGAACACTTAGAAATGTGATTATGATGTTTATTTCCTGCTGTCAGTGTGCTTCCTTCCTTCCTTGCACTCTTCCTTCCTTTCCTCTTCCTACTGGTAGCTTTATTTCTAACTTTTCTTTAATCTCCGTTTGCTTCTTTTCTTTTTCTCTTTTTTCTTTTTTGTTCTTTTATTTATCTTTTTGAGACGGTTTCTCTATGTCCTCTAACTTGCTCTATATGCCAGACTGACCTTGAACTCAGAGACCAGCCTGCTTCTGCCTCCTGAGTGCTGAGATTAAAGACGTGTGCCACCACTGCCCGGCTTCCACTTGTTTCTTTATACATTGTCATAGAGCATCTTATTTGAGACTTCCAATTTTATTAAGTGTGAAAGAGAAGGTATGTGTTGGGGTCCCACCTGACTTATTTGTCCATACTTGGAGGGAAGAGTGAGGATTGAGAAAGAAATAGACAAGCAACAACAGATAGACTCGGGAGGGCATCCAGTGAATACTGTGATCCACCTTGAGTTGATTTCTTTTACTCCTCTTATAAGCAAAGCAAAAGGGGGACTGCGAAAGACTTTGCTCCCATGAAACAAGGAACAAATGAGTGTAATTACTTCCTTAATTCTCAGAGCCTCCAGTAACTGCACCTTAAATCAAATGTTCAGTTATCTGACCTTAGGATCAAGATGCTAGTAACCACATCTTAGATCAAACATCCTGTCAGGTAACCTGGAAGGAGCAAGAATAGGCCTGAACTCTCTGACCTTTAGTCAAAGTAGAATGGGTCCACTTCTGTGGCCTCCACAGGCAAGGAGCTGAGATTATTTTCCAGCATCGAGGATTAAATTTAGGGCCTCACACATTAGGAAAGCATTTACTGCTAAGATGGACCCTGGCCTAGCCCAGTGTGTGTGTGTGTGTGTGTGTGTGTGTGTGTGTGTGTGTGTGTGTGTGTGTGTACGCGCGTGTGCGTGCGCGCACACACACATGTGCGCATGCATCTACACATGTGTGGTCATGTGCATAGATGTCATATACATACATACATACATACATACATACATACATACATACATACATGATACTTCCATGTAGCTGGAATTGCAGACTTGTACCACCAAGCTTGACAAGAAGACATTTCTAACTGGTCTCTAAAGGCATTATAATATAATAGGAAAAGCATACATGCCAATTGTTGACTTGGTTCTTTACTTCCTGTTTATATACATATAAGCTATTTTATACATATAAACTATTTATTTATTATTTAATACATGTAAGCTATTCTTCTGGTGTATTTTGCTGGTGCTCTCAACAATTCCTTAAATAAACCAGCATGAGAACCCGGGAGCCATGTCCACTAGGTATTTCCTCCCTGATTTGTGAGAAAACGAAGGTCAACTATTCTAATAATCTCTCCCCAACCCTTTGAGATAGCAAGGACTCTTTCATCACCCCAAACTCCACCACCTGCTGCCTCTGTGCAGTTTGTGTTTCTCCAAATGGAAAGTGTCGTGCAGCTGAGATATGAGTGTAATGCTGGAAGTTCTTAGTGCTGCTAATCTTTGCCCCGTGGCACAGCTATAATTACCCAACAAGGAAACCCAGTAGAGTTTACCAGGACAATACCATGTAATGACACAGTATTTATAGGTGGCTGTGGATTATTGTGTAATTACCCTGAAGAGATCCAAAAGTAATTACCAACATCCTACCCCTGGGGTTCAGAGGAGAGGAATAATCATGTGTGCAGGCCTCCTTTCAAAGCGAATCCCTCTTGTGGTTTCTCAGCAGGACGGGAGTCAAGGAGCTTTAAGAATTCTTTGTGGTCAAGCGCTTTGCCTAAGAGTTCTACTGTGACCCCTATTGCTCTGGCCTGTCTCTGACTCAAGGAAAACCTCCTTTTGCTATTCTGCCTCATCCCTTCAACATCTATCACCAAGAAATTTCTGTTGAATACGACCATGTGTCATGCTTTTACCCATCCCGTATCATCTCAGTGTGTGCTGGTATCATTTCATCTCATCCTCTGGCACTTACTTGAATGTCTAACTGCAATATGCCAGGCATCATGGTGAATGAAAAGGTGACTATGGCGTGGTCTGTAGTTGTATGACTTCACCAGTCTGAATGGGAACTAAGAAAGGCCCATAATTCAATATGAGATAGAATGTCGTGCCTTTCTTAGAAAGCTAAGGAAGTGCGTGGGAATGAGAGGTTACTCTTGATAGAGACTCTGGTCAGCTTCACAGAGAAACCTGGACAGTGAAGAGCAGGTAAAGTGTTTGGCCAAGGCTGGGGCAATGGCAGGAAAGGACACAGCAAAGATAAAGAACTGTATAAGCTTCTTGACTGTGACAAGAATTAGCAGGAGAGGTTGGGAAAAGGACCGGAATCGCGCTTGTTTGAATGTCTGTCATATTATGGCATGCGTCAGACTCTCAAGAGTAGAGTGAGGTCAAATTGTGGAGGGCTTTAAATGCCTAATTAAGGTAGGTGAATGCCATTGCTAATGGAATAAAGAGCTACGGAGTGGAGGGACATGATTAGGGGTTGTCTTTAATGTGGCAATATTGAAGAAACTAGGTTAGGGTTTGGGGGACATATGTAGAAACATAATTAAGACTGAACAGTCTATTAAAAAAGATCATCTTAATATCCAGTTGAATGGCAGTTTGTACCTTTTGTGTGTGTGTCATAGAGAAGAGAGAGACAGAGACAGACACACAGAGACTGAGAGGGGGGGCTATGATTGCAGGTGCGCACACACATAGTGCCCAGGTGGAGATCAGAGACAACCTTGAGGGAGTCAGTTCTTACCTCTTGTCTTGTGTTGAGACAGAGTCTCTCTTGTTACTTCTGCTGTGGACTTCAGGGTAGCTGGCCCCACACATGCGTGGGTGATCCTCGCCTCCACCTCCTAGCTGACATAGGAACCATGTTATTTCAGGTGTGCCTAACCACATCCAGCTTTTTACACAGAGCCTGAGGATCTGAACTCAGGTCATCAGGTTTGGATGAGAAGTGCTTCCGCCTAAGCCATTTCCCTGCCCTCCAACATTGTGTTTTTGATTATCATTTGTCCATTTCCCCTTCCTCTAACTCCACAAAATGTCTTCCTTTTTACTCTGTTTCTTTGAGTTTTGTTAGGTTAGTGAGATTCTAGAGCATTTGTCTTTTCAGGTCTACTCTAATTTTCTCAGCACACACTCTTGAGTTTCTTCTATGATATTGTAAATAGCAGGAATTTTTAAGAAAAGGCTAAACATATTCTATTACAATGTATATGCAACTCATTCCTTTATCCATTAGTCAACGAAACTTTATGTTGTCCTTACATCTTAGGTATTATGAAGGATCTTGTAGTGAACATGGGAATCTCTTTGAGGCCCAGATTTTCCTTCCTATAGACAAATATTCAGACCCAGAATTCTACTCTAAAGGGTAATGTCTGTCATTAACTGCACTGTATTATAGACTTGAAAATTCATTAGTAGAGTAGAATCCCCACTAAATGTTCTCACTACCCCCAAACCACAAGCAACAATGAAGTGAGAGAAGCTTAGAGGCCCAGGGATATATCTATGGCCTTGATGGCTTCCTGAATGTTCATTTGTTGCCAGATTCATGCAATTGTATACATCACACAAGTACAGCTTTTTAATGTCAACCACACACCTCAATAAAGTGGCTTAAAGCTGGAAAAGGGATTGGGACCACTGGAGGAGCAGTTCTGGAATGTGAAACAGGCCACCACATCGGTTCAGTGAGCAGATTAAAGTCACTATTAGACATGAGGGATGAGAAAGGATGACTCGAAGGGGATGTGATTATGGCATGAGACTGGTGCTTATCTGAAAGCATGTTCTATGTAAAATCACTCACATACATCCAGGAGGAGCCACAGCAGGAGGGTGAGTTGGGCTCTGGTACATGGTGCTTTGGGAAAGGTCTGGAATTCCTCTAACAACAAGTAGAATTACTATTGCTTTCCAGTTTGCTACAGTTACTAACTTTCTGTTATGGGAGCATGTGTGTGCCATGGTTCATATGTGGAATGGGTGCTTTCCTTCCAGCATATGAAGGAAGTCATTTCAGAGGTCAAATTCCTGTCATCAGGTGAGTAGCAAGTGCCTTTACTTGATGAGCCATCTCTCTAGTCCCAAGTAGATTTTTTAGGCACAAGCCAGCAGTTTATCTAAGAAGCAGGAGATTATTGCCTTTCTCTTTCTTGTTCTGAAGCATAAAGGCATTTGATCTGGTGACATATCTCAGTGGTAGAGCACTTAACCAATATATATGAGAATGCAGGTTCACTAAAAAACAAACAAACACCCTAAAACCACAAACTGGAATGTATAAATGCATCAGACTAAAAGGAAGCAGATAGCAAGGTTTGCAGCTCATGCTTGCCCACTGGCCTCACCGACTCATCCAAGGAGAAACGGGCTCCCACCACCTCAACAGGTTCATCAACACTCAACATATAAATCAGAAATCATGTCTCACAGGGCCTCTGAAGGATCCTGTTCATACAGTAACAAGACATTCTTTTTACCAAATTAACTCATTACAGTGTGTTGACTGTAATTACTGTTATTCTGTTGGCTGCTTTACATAATGGTAAGGCTGGGAACATGGAACCATACACCATGAATTATCTCTCTCCAACCCTCACTTGGATCCCAACTCAGTATTATATGGTATATTTAAAGGGGAGAAAAAAAAACCAAGCTCATATTTGTAAGCATTTGGATGATGAACGTGCTGGGCAAACTCCAACCATCCATTTTAAATTTAAAAGTTTCTGTCACAGAATCCATTCTTGCCTCTTCCAACTTCTGGTGGCAGCTGGCAGTTCCTGCTTGGTGGCTGCACTGCTCTAGGTTCTGTCTCCATGGCCACATCATCCTCCTTTTTCTTCTGGGTCTGTCCAGTGGAGGGTGCTACGTGTGGAATATGTGGAGAAGTATAAATTCATAAGGACTTTTGGAACATGTTAGGACTCCTCTGTGTGTGTGTGTGTGTGTGTGTGTGTGTGTGTGTGTGAGAGAGAGAGAGAGAGAGAGAGAGAGAGAGAGAGAGAGAGAGAGAGAGAGAGGGAGAGAGAGAGGATGTTTCCAGAGACAATTAAGTGATGAGGTCACTGAATTAACAAGTGGCTTAAGTGTTTTGTGAACACATCATATGAATTAGTGAAAGGTTGGAAGCGAGGCTGAGTTGGAGGAAGTAAGTCACCAGCTGTTTTACACTGGCTTTAATAAAATGTTCTGAGAAAAGCAACTTAAAGTACACTGGCACACAGTTCAAGGGTACACAGTCCTCCATAGAAGGGAAGTCAAGATGGCAAAAACTTGAAGCAGCTGGCCACATCCTCCCACCCCCACACAATTAGGAGACAGAGAATAGTCAATACTCATTGATGCTCTCCACTCATACAGTGATGCATCCCAGTCAGGGACTGGTACCACCCACCGTGATGAGTCTCCCCACTTCAAGGGATGTAATCGGGATAATCCACCACAGGTGTGCACAAAGACCCTTCTCTCTCAATGCTAGAGTCTGTAGAGTTAACAGCTAACACTAATCTCCACCCTGGAGACGTCTCCTTGTTAGGAGAGGCAGATGATGTTCCAGAGTTTTCCTCTAGCCCTTGCTGTTTCCTGTTTACTATGATGTGAATTGCTCTACCATGCCCTGGCTTCTCCACCATGACAGACTGAGCCCCATGAAATCAGGAGCCAAAGTAGATCCTCCCCCTTCTAAGATTTTCTTTCAGGTGTCTGGCACAGTGATAGAAAAGTAGCTAATATAACAGGGACATTTAGCTTGAAAACCTGCTGTCCAGATCTTTATTTAACAGAGATACCCTTTTATAGTAACAATGAAATCATAAGCACACAGTAGAGAAACTTTGGGGTATGATTTTCCAGAAAGAAATCACCATCTCTTTAGGCTGTTCAAGGAACCAATTGGCTGTGTCTCACAGAGCCACAGTCAAGGACAGCATTGACCAACAGAAACTTGATGAGAGCCACAAGAGGAAATGGCAGACTTCAAGAAGATGCCTATATAAGTAAAATTAATTTTAACATGCTATTGTATTTAACTCAATACGACCCCAGCATTTCAGCCCGGGTGTGAGCGTCCAGGAGCAGCTGTACCAAATTACTACAAGCTCAGTGAATTTAGAAAACAATTTATTTTCTCTGAGCACAAAGGGATCTGGAGGCCAGAGCTTGAAATCTGTTCCATTGGGCACAAACTGCGGGTTGGCAGGCCCATATTTTCCCTGAAGTTTCTGTGGCAGAATCCAGTCTCACCTCTTCCAACTTCTGGTGGCTGCTGGCAGTTTCTGTTTGATGGCTGCACTGCTCCAGTCTCTGCCTGCAGGGCCGTATCATCATCCTCCTTTTCTTCTGGGTGTGCCTAGGTCTTTCTGTTTCTCCCTCATAAGGAAACATCTGATTGTATGCAGGCTCTAATGCAGTGGTTCTCAACCTTCCTAACATTGTGTCCCTTTAATACAGTTCCTCATGTTGTATTGACCCCTCAACCATAAAAATATTTCTTCGTTGCTACTTCAGAACTGGAATCTGCTACTGTTCTGTAAATATCTGATGTGCAGGATGATTAATATGTGACCCAAAGGGGTCAGGGGTCATGAACCACAGCTTGAAAATCAATGGTCTAATGGGTAATCCTGAAGAAGCCTTTTAATCTTAACATTATCAATTCAGGCACGTAAGTAAAGGAATTTCTACCTTGAAATAAAGTTGTATTTAATAGAAAAGATTTTATATTTCTCCAAGTTTTAAAATTAAAACAAAAGAAAATTAGGGGCTAGTGAGATGGCTCAATGGATAAGAGCACTTGCTGTGCCAGCATGAAAACCCGAGTTCAAATCTCCAGCTGCCCCATAACAGCCTGAGTATGGCTGTGCGAACCTGAAACCCCGTGTAGTGGGGGTGGGAACAGGGCTTCCTGGTGCCAGCCCAGTTCCTGGCTCAGTGAGTGACATCGTCTCAAGGGAAGAATGTGGAAAGCTGTAGAGCCAACCCCCTGACATCCTTCTCCGGCATCTTCACTGCACCTACCAGCAGGCTGCACACACACGGGCACATACACTGTGCACCCCCCCACACACACTCACAACACACAGCATACACTAACGTACACATGTAAAATGAAAGAAAATGGGACGTTTCCTGTCTTAGGTGTAGTTCCCATTTCTCAGATGCTTCCTGCCTATGAAGAAACTGTCCAAATGCTACCATTTTCAACAGTGAAGAGCGAGGACAGAGGACCAGGTGTCTCTGCAGTTCCTTCTTTCTTCAAGCCAATAAAAACCTCTATGCCATTGACCGGTACACAATTTCTTACTTATACAGCATTTCCTACAAATTTGTTTCCCAGATTTCCATCCACATTACTGGCAGCCATTACTTCCTATGTTTTAAAAATGAACAAATAGTGTATACAAAAGTTGACAAAGATGCATAGGTTGTTCGAGGAAGAGATACACTTGCCGCAGAAGTATTTCCTTGACCCAACACCATATTGTTTTCTAATAGCATGTTCGACTGCAACCACAAGAAGTTTCCCTGATTCAGAAGTTTATGCTTGGTTTAACAATAACTCTGTCACAGGTTGAACCCTACCTGAAAGCCTTGCTGAGTAAAAGGGGGCCACAGCAACAATCGCATATAGTACTTCCTGTTAAGAATCGTAATACTTACTGGAACTGAAGGAAAGCTGGGTGCAAAGAAAATATAGTTGTTTGTTTTGTGTAAAGGGTTTCTCTGCTTTCTTTTAAAATGAGGCTGAAAAATTGTACAGGAATCTGCATCATATTATTTTGCAGGTATTTTGGTTAATAAGCACATATTTGTATTTTTAATACTTTTCGAGCAGTTTTAATGTATTACTTCCTTTATCTCTAGGATAGTCAAGTTAGATAAAGATAAGAAAAATGACTGTATAAGAATATCTAGATGCATGGTTTTCAGGACATAAACTGGTTCATATTTATTAAGTGAAAGTAATAAAAAGAAAATAAATGACAGAAGTTGTTTGATAGATAAATTGATAAATTAATTAACGAAGTGAGTATGTAAGCTGACCAGGATAAAAACAGAAACAGAAAATGTCCTGATCCATGAATACAACAGCGGTATCAGAAGTCACACTCATTGTGTGGAGAAGAGCCTTGTCAATGTCAAAATTCTGATGACTCAGTTCTTTTTCAGTGGCTGATTTTGACATTTAGACTTTGCAGGGGTCTGAGGACCCTCTTCTGTGTCAAAGAGATATTCCATCTTCTCAGCTGAGCCTCCCCCATTACCTCACTCGCCCCACCCCATCCACTCTTCATATGGTGCCTTAGCTGGTGATATTGACAGACTAAAGGATTGCTCATTCCCCATAGCCCCACAAGGTAAATTAAAAAAAGGAAAAGTCAAAGCTATTTCTGGACCCTCTCGCACTTAGGGACTCCCAACTCAATACATCTTGGTTGCTTGGAAATGATGCTTATTAATAAGTGAGGAAGGCACAGTTAGTTCATGAGGCTTCAGGGTCACCTATTCAGGGATAATTTACTTCCCAAACACATTTATGCCTTGAATTCTTATAAGTTGTTGAGCACAAGATATTTGCAATTAGTCAATTACTTTTTTTGGATCTCTGAATGCAATCAATGATCAGAGAAGTGGAGAACAATCTCCAAAACCTTCTCATCTTTTAACATGTGGAAATTCTCAGCCATTAGCTCAAAAAGGAGGCTAAGATTATGATTACTTATATGACTGTCTCACACACACATGCACACACACACATTACAAGCATATCATTCCTTTTTTACAGAATACAAAATAACAATGTATATGTAGATACATTTATGTGTTTACATACACGCAAAACAGAAACACACATTTAACAATGACAGTTCCTGAAATGGGATTTAGAGAGGAATATTCAGTAATACGGCACTTTGAACCATAAGGATGAATCCCTTGAATGCAACATTGAAATGATTAATAGAGTACAGCACAAGAGAAAAGCCTGTCTTACGGCTGAAAGGAAGGGACATGTAGACATTTTGAGGAATGTCTAACACGTGCGACACACATCTGGTAAAGGCAGTAGAGTAAAAGCACCTTTACTGGCCTTCTGCAAATACTTGAAAACAAACAGAATAATCAAAGAACTCTGTCTTTAATGAGGCCAGAAAGCAATCTCACTGTCAAGATTGTAAAGCAAGTTCTCCAGAACCTATATACCTGAGCACCTGAAATCCACAAACAGAGGCATTCTCTATAGCATAGGAACCTTATACAAAATTCTCCAAAGACAGATACAAAAGTACAGATGTACACAGTCCCAAACTTTACACTTCTTCCAACAGAATGCTATGAAATGGACGTTATCGTCACATAATAGGAAAGAGCATGCATGCAGCTCAGAGTGGGTGTAACTGGCCAAAGTCACAACGTAAAGAAGAGCTGCCATGAAAACCTCCACTTTTAACTTCCTAACATCTCCCCAAGACAAGGACAACCATACTTTGACTGATATCAAAGTGAGCAAAGGACAGAATATTTATAAATATTCTACAGAAAATCTCCCTCCCCCATGTAATGACGTTACATTCCAAGATCTAGTGCCCTTGGGTAGTACCTTTATGAGTGGGATCTGTGCCCTTTTCAACAAGCTTTCTCTTTTTGAGATAGGACACCCTTCCATGGCTCACACTGCATTGGAGTTCATGATCCTCCTGACTCAGCTGTACAAGTGAAAAATGACAGCCATGTCCCATCATACTCACAAGAGGACGGTGTGCCATGCTTCACCATGTAGTTTTTCCTTTGCAAGGCTGTCCTATTATTCCTTTTTAAAGCTTTCCTTCCTTTCTGTTTATTCTTTGTGTCTTTCAAATCATGCATCCTGATCCCAGCTCTCTCCCATCCTCTCGCACCCATCCTCTCCCGTCCTCTTGCATTCTCCCTCTGCCTCTTTTTGCCAAATGAAGATAAAATAAGTCAGGTGTCTGCTCTAGAACCTTAATAAATACCCCTGTTCCAGCCCCCTGTGCCAGACATCACCTCCAGAACTGTGAGAAATAAATTCCTTTTGTTTTGTTACAGGCACACAAACTGACCCACACAATTAGAAAGGAAGAGGTGGAAGAGCATCAGAGCTGCTTGTCAATTCCACCTGGACCCCCTCTTTCTTACAAACAGCTGACCACGTGAATGCCTGGTCCTTGTTCAGAATAGTAAGAAAACATTTAGACACCGTGCCTGCTAGGCACGACCAGAGTAGTAAAGACAAATGGAAAACAAAACTAAGACGCAGCACACACAGTGTGAGTGCTACATATGAAGCAGATGACAATTATGGGTCAATATGACCCCAAGATGTCAAAGAAATTAAGGAGAAAATGATCTTTTGAGGCCAAAAGAGCTCAACAATGTATACGAAAGCTGAAGTGGAAATCATACCACAGAATATGATGAAAATTGAGTTGACAGAGTTCAAGACTCAAATAGCAATGGAAACATTTTTTTAAATAAAAGTCACATAAGCAGTAGCAGAAAGGGATAATAGATAGAACTGAAGCCACAGTGGGGTACACAAGAAGACTAGGAAAAATCAACTTGACATATGCAAACGAGGGGCATATTAACTGTTGAAGTTTCATTTAGGAAAATGATGGGATAGATGGGACACTAGAATGTTTGAAGCTTTAAAAGAGAAAAATGTCATTGAACAGAATTATAGAGTATAACGGAATTTATTTACAAACACCAAGACATTGTCTGCTCATCTTGTGCTCTGTGATGTAGGCATTCATTGAACTCTTCCCTCTCAAGGAAGGCGCTTACTGAGAACAATCCTAACAGGCTGTGGAGAGAGCTTAGGAGTGAAAACACTTGTAAATTTGTTCACAGTAGGAAAAGAAATGCTGACACACACTAGTAAAAGTAGTTGGCTCAAATAGCAATAGAAAGATTCACTATAGCGTACACAGACAGCTAACACAGAACTCAGAGGGTTGGAGGGAAGGAAGGTGATGTGGTCTATTGGTGTCACCCTTCACTTCCACTGCTTAAAAATTCTAACTCAACAAATCTAAGCCTGCTGACCTTAATTAGTATTGTAGATTTGTTGTAATGAGGCTGCTTGTTTGTGTCCCGACTGCTCAGCCACAAAATAATTACACAGAAAACATTATTTGTAATACTGTTTGGCCAATAGCTTAAGCGTATTTCTGGATAACTCATATCCTAAACTAACCCATCTCTATTAATCTGTGTATCGCCACGTGGCTGTGGCTTACCGGGTAAAGTTCTGTCCCATGTCTGCCTCTGGCAGGGGCTTCATGGCTTCTCCCTGAATCTGCCTTCTTTCTTCCAGCATTCAGTTTAGTTTTCCCCACCTAGCTCTGTTCCCCTATAGCTCTGCTATGGGCCCAATGTTATTCCTTTATTAACCAATGTTATTCATAGTATACAGAGGGGAATCCCACAGCATAGACTAGAAGAAAAGAGAACAGACTTCCAAATTAAACAAAAGCAAAGTCATAACTATCCAAGCAGATGATAGGGGGAAGATGAAAGCATGGTCTTTAAATCTTAAAACATGCAGAGACATTACTAAACACATATGCCATATAAATAAACAGTAATAGGAAATATTTTAAATGATGAATGCCAAGCTGAGTAGGGAAAGACAGCCCAACACGGTGTCATATGGAGGAATACACTTAGGGTATCAGTCTTGCACAAGTTAGGTCAACCTAGGAACATATGGACATTCAATATTATAAAATGTAGTAAAAATTGTGGCACAATGAAACTGTTTGCTTGCTCATCTCTAGCATGACTAAAAGCAGTCTGGGAAATATGCTGTTGAATTTTATGAAAACTTGATTTTAGAAAAGTCATATCTCTTCATTTTTCTCTCATCCCCATTAATGCATATATCTTAATTAAGAGCAAGCAAGTGATTGTTAAGAAACATGAGTCACATTTCCTGGAAAACATGACTTATACTATGAAACCTACTATATGTAAGGATTCAACAATGTAGGATCCAGGTGCATTTTTAAATTAAGTAGATAAGAGAAAGAAAGAAATGTGTGAAACTTAGAATGAAGGGTACTAAATCATGGTAAAGAGATAAGATAGCATTTGGGAAGCACACAAAAATAATCACAGACTATAATCAAGTTTAAACATTAGCAAGATATGAAATTGACATTCATCGGTGTTATCCGTAATTGCTTGGTAGAAAAAACAGAGTTTGTAATGACCATGGAAGAAATAATACAGTGAACTCAATGGCCGTCCAAGGCCATCATGAGGGAAGCTGCGACAACACTCTGAAGTCCAAGGACATGAAGCTTTTGTTTTCAAAGTTATACTCTTTTTGAAACTGGAATAGTTATTGCAAATAGATCATTTGTTTCCTCAATAATCTTATGTTTTATTAAAGTTTCAGAGGAAATATATTTACGATGGTTATTTATTGGTAGAAAAAATATAAATTCAGTCTAAGACATGTCTTAGAAGAAACTTAACTGTTTAGCATTGATAAACAAATATTGAAATTAAGAGAACAAGACAAGAACATGGAGAGGTCAACTATGAATGAACAGTTAATGCATAATAAAGGTATTATTTCAAGTGATTAATAATAAAGTTAAGGTTTTCTATAGATAGAGTGTGACATATGGAAATATTCTTGCTATATTATTAGGAAGGAAAGGAAATTAGGAAACCATACACGATTTCTGTATTTG